>ML282394.1:0-30303 GCA_005239495.1 Nicotiana undulata | reverse complement strand
CAAATGTCTCTATTTATGATTTAGCTTACATTTTTGGTTTCTTGTGTTGATTAATCATGTATGCACCTGCAGTTGCCTATATTGGCCATGAGTAAGAATTAATTACTGATAAGTATAATTTTGTAAGTTTTTGATGATGCCAAAACGGGGAAGATGTGTGCTCCAGTTGTTTTAATTTTTGGAAAAAAAATTGAAGTGATATTTATAACCTAATGAACCTGGTTCTTGATGATTAATGCTCACAAAAATACAAAGTGTTGGATGTGTATACAGGATAAATGCACAGAGTTTGTCATCATCAAAAAGGGAGAATTTTTTGGCCCATGTCACTGAATGGGTTTTGAAGATTGACAACATGTGTCCAGTTGAACCAGGTCCATCACAGCACACACTTCTGTATGAAGCAGTTGGATCGCAAATCGTACAAGTCTAGGAGATATTAGTGTTTTCTAAAAATCAAAGAGCTAAGAGAATGTCTCCTAATATGAAAAGGTTGCAAATTGATAGAGAAGACAGAAGTTGATTTCAGCTAGGACAGAAATAGAGGAAGGAAGTTGAGTTACAATCAAACTTGTCTACCAAGGAAGAGTTGGATCAGAATTGTATCATGGACTCAACAAACGGCCTCTATAAATAATCAAGGTATTACTGCTGGAAGAAGTGACGCACAAGTACAAAAAGTGAATCAAGTTCTGAAGCAAAAGTTCCGGAGGTTTTGCAGCAGAATTGTTGTGCGATACAAAGGCTACAGTTCAACTAGAAGGAACAGTTTCATTGTTTGTATGTTAAGTCTAGTTGATTGTAGTAGGAATTTCAATATTGTATCTTATCAGCTTTCATAGAAGCAATTGTAATAGGTACACATTGTTCAAGTTAGAGTTAGCTTGAAATCTGTAGAAATTAGCTAGAGGCTAGTTGATACAAAGAGGATTAGAGTTAGTCCTAGGATTACAAAAGAGTTTATTTTGTAAGTCCGTTTTGGCTCAGTGTTTAGTGAAGAGTTTTGAGCAAATCCTACTGAGGAGTAGGTCGTGGTTTTTTCACCTTTTGAGCCAGGTGTTTTCCACGTAAAAATCCTTGTGTCTTTATATTACTGCTTAATTATTCCGCAAACTGTAGTAAGTGGTAGATTAAGAAGAACCAGGTTTTTCTTATTAGAAAACACTCGAAAATTGGGTACTGCACAATTAACTTATAATATTGTGTAGTATTGAAGTCTAAAACATCACATATGTTCGTCCTCGAACGTCCCCGGAGTCGTTCCAAAGCCATCAAACCACTACATGAGCTCACCATACATACACCGGGGGGTGATTCCCCATCACCCAAACCTGTGTAGGCCCGACAACGCAACTTAACTAAAGACCTCACTTCATCCTTAGTCCATAACTTAAGACAGAACCCAAATCTCGACATCTGAAGTTCATCACACTGTACAAACCTGATCAAGCTGAACCGAGCTATAAGTCCAACCCAAAGAACAATCACATGTTGTTTCACACAACTCATATGCTCATATCTTTTGATCATCATAGCTGCCTAAATAACACTCTGGATGCCAGCATTATGCTTCACATTGAATAACACCTTATTCTATACTTCCACAACGTTGACCATGACACAAGAAACATGCAGAAACGCACAACCACCCATGAAGTCAATAAGCCAAGAATCTCTCTCGTCCCTCAAGATCCATTGCCCAAATCTAAGCGAAGATATCATCATACTTCCAACCACTCCTCACCCCGGTACGATGGTGCGAACCTCAGGTCTAAAAACCTCTTCTCAGCCAATACCAGCAGCCCAACTAACAACTCATCATGGTATCACACAGATTCTCACCTAATAGGGTCCGTACACCCAATAAGAAATAACCTAAGCATGAAGAAAAATAAAAGGAAAGCAAGGTACGAGGATTATCTAACAAGTGAAACAGATGTAATGACAAAGTGCAGCTTCATCAACTTATCCCACAGAGGGAACACAAAGCACAATATAAACATAAGGAAAGGGTATCTGACATAACATCTGTTGCGGCGTGCAGCCCGCTCCCAAATACCCATCGAGCCAAAGTGCTCGGTTTCACTGATCGCATCAATACATGTGTTTATGTATTCCTCTCTGAATGTGTAAGTTATTAGGTAGTTTTACATTTCACTTAAGGATTGGTTATAGTTGAATACTGAAAATACACTTGAGTTATGTATTTATTTCTGCAAATTTACCGATTTTAAAAGTGAATTTACTATGTTGAGTCATTACTTCCTGCCCAGATGAGTCGTTAGTAAGATAGTATTTTTTTTTAAATGAAAGAACCAATATCATGTTACCTTGTGTTATGGGGTGTAGATGCTTGGCTAGTGGTATGGTGATTACGGGGTTTTTTCGGAGGGCAATTTGGGTCGGGAAAAGTCAAGCCTTCCTAGGAGTAGTTATACATAAATTGATGCGGCGCGCATCCCGATTCCACCAGACAACACAAAATCCTCCCTTATTCCTCCGTAATAATAACAATAACAGTAAATAATTTGCTATGACATGCACATCCCTTCCCCTATTCACCTCTACTTGCTATGACCGCTCTTTATCTTGTCAAAATTGCTATATCATGTTCACTTTGTTACTTGCTTTGTCTATATTCTATGAACTAAACTAACTTCTTCCTATTATTTTTTTCTCTTTCCTTGTTTACTTCTACTATTTTATTTACTGCTTTTACATATTCTTTCATGCAAATACTTGGCAATGTGTTATTATCTCTGCATAAAGCATGCTACACATCATACTCCGCTCATGCCAATTGTCAACATAGCGGCGCTTGATGAGTGTCCGCGCCCTTCCGAAATTACCCTTTTTAAAATCGGAAAGGCTTATTTGTGGTAAAATAGTCGATCCGTCGTGCAGTAGACGGTCCCGTTCCTTTCCCTCTCAAGTTGTACACTTGAGAGTACTTGTATAGACCATTCTAGAAACCTTACTCCAATATCAAAGGTACATGCATCATGTTAAACCTAGTACGGGTTAAATGTTGTTAACATAATAGCCCGCTAAGATAAGCCTTGTCCAAAGTCCGACTGGATTTCCACAATCCCAATGGGCATTGTCATGTTATGAGCATTACTTGGAGAAAATATGCCAATATGTTGATCATTATTGTGTAAATGGTCAAATCTGGAGGGGGAAAAGGCTAACCTTTATTTTGTTTGCAGAAAATGAAGCACGAAGTCCCTAGGTTCGGCATGTCCGAAACATCCCACCTCTGCTACTTGACTGGTGGAAAGACCTTGCGCCTTGCGCCTTGCGACAAAAATCATGTGAGAAGGTACTTGGTGACTTGCCGTCTTTGCTTATTATCCAACCAAATAGAGCTTTGATTGAGGCTGCTACCATGTTTTGGGATGAGAAAAAAAGGGTCTTCCGATTTGGTGACATAGAATTGACTCCTCTCTTAGAAGAAATAGGAGGTTTTTCTAAGCTGCCATGGGATAGTCTGGGGTTACTAGTACCAGAGAATGACATTCATCCCATACAGGTTCGCACAGCCTGGAAGTGTTGTAAGTTGGGTACGTTTCTTCAGCAATCTGACAGATGAGAAGGTACACTTGATGTTTGAATGGTTTCCTAGCAGTGAGTTCATCATCAGGTCGAGGGATACTACTAATTTGGTACTGATCGGGTTGCGAGGCATTAATCCTTATGCTCGTATAAGGGTGATGAGACAGGTAGGAAGAAAACAAGTCATACCTTGGGTTTCCAACATGGACCAATACAAGGCGGATTTCAAAGGAGACATCAGTTCTTTCAAGTTCGAGGTGCAACATATGTGGAACGATAAGGTCATTGTGGAAAGAGAGACTATCGATCCAGACATGTGCCATGCCTGTCATGTGTATTTCTATCCATCATGGTTGGTAGATGATATAGCGGGAGATGTCAAGCCAGGGGTCAATTTGGAAAATAGGATCATTGATGATGTTGTTGAGGCACAAGTCAAGTGTAGAAGGCTTCGCGAAGGGTTTTCGAGTCTGAAGCTAGGCATTTGGAACATCATAAAGTGGACATGGAGGCTATAAATGAATGGAAAGGGATCGCCACTAAGTCAACAAAGAGGTTGAGTATCTAGAACAAGGATTGATGAAGCTTAAGGGAAAGATGAGAAAGAGGCTTGCGGATTGTCAAAACACAGATGGTAGCGAATGAGGGCATCTAGTGTCACGACCCAAATTCCCCTCTGTTGGGTATCGTGATAGCACCTAGTCTTAAGGACTAGGTAAGCTTAACATATACGGGAGNATTGATGAAGCTTAAGGGAAAGATGAGAAAGAGGCTTGCGGATTGTCAAAACACAGATGGTAGCAAATGAGGGCATCTAGTGTCACGATCCAAATTCCCCTCTGTTGGGTATCGTGATGGCACCTAGTCTTAGGGACTAGGTAAGCCTAACATATACGGGACAACAATAAATAAATAGCGTCTAACAACTTAGAAATTGAATTCTCTATAATTTAAAATTCCCAAAACCGGTAGTACAAGTCATAAGGCTTTCTCGGAGTAGTTACACATAAACTGATGAGGCGCGCATCCTGATCCCACCAGACAACACAAAATTCTCCCTTATTCCTCCATAACAATAACAATAACAATAACAATAAATAAATTATATATATATATATATATACATGTTGTGGTGTGCAACCGGTCCCTCCATATATCATTATCAACATAATAGTTCGCCCTTATTACTCCGCATCAATCCACCCTTATTCCTCCTGTTGCGGCGTGCAACTCGATCCAACCGAATAATCATATTAACCCTTATTACTCCTCATCAATCCTCCCTTATTCCTCATATTGCAGCGTGCAACCCGATCCCATAATATAATAATATAAATCAATCAACCACAATTCAACAACTCAATTACAAGAAATTCTACAACGAAAAGTATGAGTACACGGAAACAAGGGAACCGCGTAACAATCAAAGAAATTACAACAATCTTTTTAAGGAAACAAGACATGTAAGGCACGTGATAACTACACAAGTATTCACAACAATTTGGACTCGTAACGGAGGAGCACGTAATCATAGAATAACTCAACAGTTAAGAGGTACAAAATAATAATGAAGGCAATGACAACAATCAAGGAAGATAGAGGCAAAATAACAAATAAGAGGCAAATAAGGACTAACAACATTATATAGAGCAAGGGAGAGTAGTCTAACAAATAGATACCACATGTTATGACAATTTACTCAAAATCATGGAAAGAGACTAGGCAATCTAACTGGTCAATATCATATATAAACTGTGTACCCACTCGTCACCTTGCGTATACAGCTTTCACATATCAAAATAGCACAGTTGACTCAATTCCTAAGGCTTGGTTTCTCCCACACAAGGTTAGACAAGATACTTACCTCAATGCCAATCCAATACAAAATTTAGCTTTTCCTTTACCAATTCACCAATGCTCGGCTCAATCAAGCCAAAATGACTTAAATACATCAAGCAAAAAAGTCAACAAAAGTCAAATCCTCGGGTCCGCACCTCGAAATCCGACAAAATTTAAAAAACCCGAACACCCATTCCACTACGAGTTTAACCACACAATATTATCAAGTTCCGATACTAATTCGTCCTTTAAATCATAATTTTACATTTTGAAAGATTTTACAAATTTTCCTTTGAACTCTCATGAATTTAATGTTAAATCCAAGATATAATCACAAAATATAGTTGGAAATTGATTAAAGGCACTTACCCAATGCTTTGGTACGAAAATATTCTCTCAAAATCACCCACTCTCGGACTTATGGTTCAAAATATGATAAAATGAAGTTAAGATTTGGTATGCCCAGCTCTTAGTAGACTGCAGATGTCGCATTTGCAACACTGGGTTTGCAAATGTGAACTCGCAAAAGCGAACAATTCTTCGGAAAAGCGAAGCCTGAAAAATCCTGCCTTCATCACAAATGCGAACTCTGAAGGCTTCGCAAATGCAACCCAATCCCCAGCAGCCCAAGTTCGCAATTGCGATGACTACCTTGCAATTTCGGTAGTCACATTTGCAACCAAAACCTCGCAAATGCGAGAAAACTAGAACCAGCACACAAAAAGGTTAATAAAACAATCTGAAGCTAATCTGAAACTCACCTGAGCCCCCCGAGGCTCCAAACCAAACACTCATGCATGTCTGAACATAAAATACGAACTCGCTCGCGCAATCGGAACACCAAAATAACCTCTAGAACCGCGAATCGTATGCCAAAAACACATTAAAATCACCATGAACTTCAAAAGCTTCTAGAATTGCAACTAAGCGTCTGAATCACATCAAATCAACTCCAAACGACACCAAATTTTGCAGGCAAGTTCCAATTGACGAAACAGACTTATTCCAAATTTCAAAACCACAATCCGGACTCGATTGCCTTAAAATCAAACCATGGTCAAACTTAAGAAGATTCTAAACCTTTAAATTTCCAACTTCCGCCAAATGATGCCGAAACCCTTTGAAATATCCAAATGAAATTCCGGACATACGCCCAAGTCAAAATCACTATCTAGACCTACCAAAACCGTCAAAACTCCGATCCGAGGTCAGATACTCAAAAGTCAAACCCTGAATCAATTCCTTCAACTTCGGACTTCTAAAATGAGAATCACTCCTAAAATCCTTTCTGACCCTCTCAAAAACCCGAACCGACGATGCACGCAAGTCATAATACACTGAGTGAAGCTACTCGTGACCTCAAACTTCCAAACCGGAAGCAATTTCTCAAAACGACCAATCGGGTCATTACATCTAGAAAAGTCTTACTTAGTATTGGATATGCGCGACCTGGGGAACTTGATTGATGGAGTCAAAAAAGCCAAGCACAGAGAAGGTCTTTCAGGGACCAAATAGACCAGCAAATATTGTTCTTTATTATTTTCTAGCTTAGTTTTGATTTCAATTGTAATAAGGCTAAATGCCATTAGTGACTTTATTATCATTGTCGATTTAGTGAAGATTTGGCTCATTTTCACATTAATGAAATGACGCAATTATTGGCATCAATTTTCTCCAAGTCGACGTGTTGCTTAGGCCTTCCTCGGGCAAAATGAGGTCCCCAATTAGGACGCGAATTATTACATGATTTTGCAAAACAAAATTAATATTGCAAGCATTTTTTCAATACCCCTTACTAACTTGGTTACCTTTTGCTTTTTCTTTATTTATATTATTCCCATTCCCCAAGGTTGGTTCGTGCATACTAGCATCGTCAGCATATCACACTAGATCCAGAGGTCCTCCACCTCCTCCTCCATCAAGCGATACCAAAAGCAAGAACAAAGGAAAAGCAAAAAATGGATGTTATGAGTGGTATCAGAAAGTATAACGCCACCATGGCAGAGAATGTCTAAACTTCGGATGGCCGAAGCACTCCGGCACAGAATGAACTAGTCTTATGGCTGGAAAACAATCTTGGAGGTACAAGGAGAACTTCAACAGGTCTGAAACTTGGAAAACCTCGCTCTCACCCTAAATGTCCCTGATATTAGCCAACAAAATCCAAATACCCAGAACCAAGTACCGCCACAAAACATGCAAAACAAAAACCTGGCACCAAACCCTCTTGCACCACACCAGTACCCCACACCTCCTTAAAACCTCAATCCTCCTCCTGTACAAACTCCTCAACAACACCATCACCATCCAACCCAATACTTACAAACTGCCACTTATCACACTCCCATAATGCACCACAACCCACTCTTTATCCCCAAAACTCAACAAATGACCACCCTTATACCCAGAACCCCCGAGTCCACCAAAGCAATCCAATATATGTGGAATCCTTACCCCATACCCCGCAGCAAACCCTATACATACCATAATTAAACAAGAAGGACATGCTCATTAAGAATATGGCGGAAGAACTCAAGAAGCTCACTGGAAGAGTTCATAATGTTGAAGGTGGTAAAGACGTTGAAGGTTTAAATTATGAAGTCTTGTGCATTCATCCAGATGTAAAGTTGTCGGAGGGTTACAAACCTCCCAAATTTGAAATGTTCGATGGAACTGGTGATCCAAAAGTGCATATTGTGACAAGCTTGTAGGAGTGGGAGAGAACGAACAAATTCGCATGAAATTATTCATGTGAAGCCAAGAGATGCATTGTCCTAGTATATCATCCAGAATCTAAAGAAGTGGGTGAGCTGGGTAAGCATAGTGTCAGACTTTATCGACACGCACCAGATGTTTTATACATTAAAAACCTCAAAAAGAAACCAACAGAAACCTTCCGTGAATATGCTACTCGGTGGAGATCTGAGGTTGCGAAAGTAAGACCATCACTCGAAGAAGAACAAATGAATAAGTTCTTCGTCAGAGCTCAAGACCCGCAGTATAATGAAATATTGATGGTTATTGAGAACCACAAATTCTCCGACATCATCAAGCTAGGAGAAATAATAGAAGAGGGAATTAAAAGTGGGATGGTGACGCAAATAAAGCCTTGCAATCGGGAGGTATTTCAAAGAAAAAGGAAGTAGGTGTTGTAATGGTGGCCCAAGGTCCTAAATCTCCACTCGCATACCAAACACCTCCCCCCACATATCAACATTCACCCCCCAGATACCAACAACCTGCTACTACCTACCATGACTATAACACTCAACCTGCATATTACCATTCACCTCCACCCACCCGCCAAAATACCAAAAACCACGACCAAAATTTGACCGCAGACGACCTAAACAATACACCCCAATCGCTGAGACCATAGACCAATTATATGAGAGATTGAAGGTTGTTGGTTATGCCACTCACATCCCCGTTGTTACTATGGAGAATTCTTCTCAATGGATTAACCCAAACAAGGCATGTGACTATCATTCAGGCATGGGTCAAACAATTGATGAGTGTCGCCCACTGAAAGACAAGATTCAGACACTGGTCGACAACAAGGTCGTACATGCAAAAGAAAATTCACCAAACGTGTGTAACAAGCCTCTCCCAAATCATAGAGGTAAGGGAGTGAATGTAATAGAGGCTGACTAAGAATGGGACCCGGAAGGGTCAATCGGACTCATTCAAGAGGGGGATGATCCTAAGACATCTCTGGTCATCCTCACACCAGTTGTGTTACAAACCCAAACACCATTTGAGGTCGAAATAACTCCACCCTTCACTGTGATGGTAGATCTAACACCATCCTACAAGTCTAATGCCATCCCATGGGACTATGTTGCGGAAGCCAAAAGAAAAGGGAAAGCAAAAATGGAGGAGACAGGTGTGGCACAAGGCATGACCAGAACTGGCAAAGTCTATAGACTTGAAAACTTGGGAGAAACAAGCAAGGAAACCACATATAAGCCGCCTATTATCAAGACGGGTACTGATGACCTTTGGAGAAAAATACAAGGGAATACTCTGTTGTCGATCATCTGAACAAAACTCCAGCTCAAATATGTATCTTGTCACTGCTGCAAAACTCCGAGACACACAGGAATGCCTGATGAAAGTGCTAAGTGACGTTTATGTACCCAACAACATCACTAGTGGGGAGATGGCAAACATGGTCGGACAGGTACTGGAGAGACACCAAATCACCTTTCATGAAGAGGAGCTACCACCAAAAGGACTAAGTCACAACAGGGCATTATACATCACAGTGCGATTTGAGGATAAGTTCATCGCCAGGGTCAAACGGAGGATCCACTCTCAACATATGCCCACTGAATACTCTAAAGAGGTTGGGTAAAGGGTTGCACGAGATACGGATGGGAAGCATGAACGTAAAGGCCTTTGATGGATCCCAAAGCGCCACAATCGTAGAAATCAACCTCAGCCTACATATGGGCCCAACCTAGTTTGATGTTGAGTTCCAAGTGTTGGATATATTTGCTACCTATAATCTATTATTGGGATGACCTTGGATACACACCTCTGGGGTAGTGTCGTCTACTCTGCATCAGGCTCTGAAGTTTGAATGGAATCATCAAGAAGTGATTATCCATGGGGATGGAAGCAACCCCATCTACACCAATCAGATCGCTCCAGTCACTGAGAATAGGAAGAAGCTGGGTGGAGAGGCGTACCATCGCATTGAGCGGGTCAATGCAATTGAAAAGGATCGATGGTGGAGAAACAAGATAGAAAGAATATTACTATGGACAGGCTATGAACCTGGAAAGGGTCTCGGCAAAAACCTCCAAGGAATCACCAAACCAGTACAACCAAAATGTCATGGTACAACTTTCGGGCTCGGGTATGAATATACTTGGAAAGAGTACCAAGATAGGTCACCGCCATGGCATGGGACTTATTATCCACTGGAACAACCGGTACTACCTCTGCACCAGACATTCCAACAAGCAGACATGATGTGGGGATTTGAGGAAGATGAAGTCTTAGCCGGCATGAGGAAGTTATTTCTGGATGAAGAAGATATGGATTGCAGTGAAATAATTTAGGAAGGGGAAGAGGAAGACCTTTTCATTCAGACCGTGGAAAGAGGATTTGTTCTCAAGAACTAGATTGTTACACCGTCCCGGGCCCGTTGAGTTCCTGGGTAGCTTGGCAAATTAGCATCAATTATTTTTTTTTAAATTGTTTTGAGCATTTGAGACATTTTTAGTATTTTGTTTTGAAATAATTGCTCGAGTCATCGAGCCGCATTTGTTGACGTTTAAAGATTTTAATTAGTGCATTGCTACTTTTCGTATTTACTATTATTCTCTACATTTTCTCTTTTTACAACATTATTATTAACTATCCCGATGAACCTGTGACTATGACATGTAATGAGACAGTGCAACATAAGGATAGTGATTCAGAGGACTTGGAAGATGATATGACACCTGAGGAAATCGTTAGAGAAGTGGAATATTTTGAAAACAAGCCAAAGTCAAATTTAGATGAAACGGAAGCAGTTAACTTAGGAGATTCCGAACTGGTCAAGGAAACAGGCATAAGCATTCATCTATCACTGTCAGAGAAAGAAGAGTACATCAAATTCCTGAAAGAATATGAAGATATCTTTGCATGGTCCTACGACGATATGAAGGGTTTGAGCACATCCATAATATCTCATAAACTACCCAATGATCCTACATGTCCACCGATAAAACAGAAGCTTAGAAAGTTCAAGTCGGACATGAGTTTGAAGATAAAAGAGGAGGTCACCAAGAAAATCAAAGCCAAGGTTCTTAAAGTGGTCGAGTACCCGGCTTAACAGTGTGGCAGTTCCGAAGAAAGAGGGGAAAGTCAGAGTATGTGTTGACTACTGAGATCTAAACAGAGCGAGTCCTGAAGATGATTTCTCGTTGCCTAATATACACATATTGATTGAAAATTGTGCCAAACATGAACTCCAATCCTTTGTGGATTGCTTCGCGGTGTACCATCAGATCTAGATGGATGAGGAGGATGCTAAAAAGACAGCCGTCATCATGCCGTGGGGAATATATTGTTATAAAATGATGACATTTGGTTTGAAGAACGCCGGAGCCACCTACATGATAGCCATGACAACAATTTTCCACGACATGATACATAAAGAGATAGAAGTGTATGTGGATAACATTATCATCAAATCCAAAAGGAGTATGGATCACATAGCAGATATGAGGAAATTCTTTGATCGGCTTCGAAGGTATAATCTGAAACTGAATCCTACAAAGTGTGCTTTCGAAGTCCCAACCGGAAAATTATTAGGATTCATCGTCAGAAGAGGGATTGAGTTAGACCCATCATAAGTCAAAGAAATCCAAGACTTGCCACCTCCGAGTAGAAAGATGTGATGAGCTTTTTAAAGCGTCTCAATTACATCAGTCACTTCATAGCACAATCAACAGTGATATGTGATCCGATCTTCAAGATGATGAGGAAAGATGCTGCAACAAGTTGGACTAAAGAATTCTATAAAGCCTTCGACAAAATCAAGGAGTATTTATCCAAATAGCCCGTTCTGGTCCTACCAGAGCCAGGAAGACCACTGTGATTTTATTTGTTTATACTGGACGGAGCTTTCAGTTGCATTTTTTGACAACATGATGAAACTGGAAGAAAGGAGCATGCAATATATTATCTGAGCAAGAAGTTCACACCCTACGAAGCCCGATACTCTTTGCTGGAACGCACCTGTTGTGATTTGACATGGATAGCTCAAAATTGAGGTATTATTTATGTGCATACACTACATATCTCATATCAGGGATGGATTCACTGAAATATATCTTTCAAAAGTTAATGCCTACTGGTAACTTAGCAAAGTGGCAAATATTGCTGAGTGAGCTCGACATCGTCTATGTAACTTAGAAAGCGGTCAAAGGGCAAGCATTGGCTGATCTGCCAGAAATTCCCGTAGACGGAGAATATGAACCATTGAAAACGTATTTTCCCAAAAAAGAGGTGTCGTTCGTGGGAGAAGATATCACTGAAGCATATGATGGTTGGAGAATGTTCTTCGACAGAGCAGCAAACTTCAAATGAGTAGGTATCGGGGTTGTTTTGGTATCAGAAATCGGCCAACACTATACGGTATCTGCAAAACTAAGGTTTCCATGCACCAACAATATGGCAGAATATGAGGCTTGTATTTTGGGACTCGGGTTGGCCATTGACATAAATGTTCAAGAGGTGCTGGTAATTAGGGATTCTGATATGTTAGTGCATCAAGTTTTAGGAGAATGGGCTACAAAGAATACCAAAATATTTCCATATTTGCACTGTGTACAAGAGTTGATCAAAAGTTTCACAAAGATAGAATTCAAATATGTTCCGAGAATTCAAAATGAGTTCGCAGATGCATTGGACACTCTATCTTCTATGATACAACATCCAGACAAGAATTTTACTAATCATATCCCAATAGGAATTCATAAACAACTGTTTATTGCACATATGTTGAAGAAGAAATTGATGGGAATCTGTGGTTCCACGATATCAAAAGGTACCTGGAAAAAGGAGAATACCCAGAAACTGTTACTCATACTCAAAAGTGCACACTTCGAAGGTTAGCTAACCATTTATTTCAAAACAGAGGAATTCTGTATATAAGGACACCAAACTTGGAATTATTAAGGTGTGTCGACACCGAGGCATCCTGATTGCTCAAGGCAATACATGTCGGAACCTGCGGCCCGCACATGAGTGGGTTCACCTTAGCCAAAAAAATACTAAGAGCGGGGTATTTCTGGATGACTATGGAAGCAGAATGCATCAAGTATGTTCAGAACTGCCACTACTGCCAGATACATGCTGACATGATACGGGTACCTCCCGAACTCAATGCAACAAGTTCACCTTGGCCTTTCTCGGCTTGGGGTATAGATGTTATCGGCCCGATTAAGCCTGTCGCTTCTAATAGGCATAGATTCATTCTAGTGGCCATAGACTACTTCACAAAATGGGTTGAAGCCGCATCTTACAAAGCTGTAACTAGGAAGGTCGTAGCAGATTTTGTTTTGGATCGCATTATTTGTCGACTCGGAGTACCAGAGTCATCATCACTGACAACGCCGCCAACCTCAACAGTGATCTGATGAAGTCCATGTGTGAAACCTTTAAGATCAAGCATAAGAACTCCACAGCATACATACCGCAAATGAATGGATTCGTAGAAGCCGCCAACAAGAACATCAAGAAGATATTGAGGAAAATGGTAGATAATTACAAACAATGGCACAAGAAGCTACCATTCGCTCTACTCAGGTATCGTACCACGATTTGCACATCAGCTGGGGCAACTCCTTACCTATTGATTTATGGCACTGAAGCAGGTATTCCTGCAAAGTAGAAATCCCTTCTTTAAGAATTATACAAGAAGTCGCGCTCATCGATGAAGAATGGGTACAGAGCTGATACGAGCAGTTAGCTCTCATTTATGGTAAAATAATGAATGTGGTGTGTCATGGTCACCTCTATCAGATCAGGATGGCAAGAGCCTTCAACAAAAAGGTCAGATCGAGGCAATTTACACCTGGGATTATACTGGGTAATTGTTGTTGTTGTTATTGTTGCAATTGTTGCTAAAGAGAATTTTCCCACATCAAGATGAAGCCAATGGGGAAGTTTTCATCCAAATCGCAGGGTCCCTATATGGTTCATCGGGTACTGACAGGAGGAGCATTTATACTTACTGAAATGGACGAAGAAATTTGGCCAAAACCTATCAACTCAGACACTGTCAAAAAATACTATGTTTAGGATTGTCCGCACTTCTTCACTTGATGTAACTGAATTATTCTTGACCTGATTCTCGTTTAAGAGGGGATATGTAGGCAGCCTTGTGGGTTCGAAAACATCTTAATAAAATCTTCATTTTCCCACGATCAAAAACTAGGGCAACATCGCAAGTTCATTCGACATCGTCATGTATGGAACAACCGAAAAGTATTGTCAAAAGTATGCATTTAAACTGGGCCAGAATTTTGAGGATGACCCTCAAAATTCTAAAGCAAGGAGGTCGCAATGTCTCTAAATGTGTCACAGTTATGTGTTCATCTAAATTATTTGATCTCACATACTACAATACATTTCAAACAACTATATTTTTGCAAATAATTTGTCAAATGCATACATATTTCCGAAAAAATTGTATCTATGACAGCCAACGTTGCCTAGTTAACTCAAGAAAGATCTCAAGATAGGAATTGAGTCAAAGCAAGGAGTCAAGAGCACGAACCGACCTTCCCTTGCAAAACTCACAATTTTTCTTTGAATGTAGGCACGAAAAATAGCAATATTCACAAATACATACGCACATCAAATCACCCCTTCATGAATCATGACGACAAGTTATCAAATGCAAACGCTTCCATCTAAGAAATACTTCACTCTCTCACTGTCACTCATCGCTTTAATTGCATAAAGCTAAGCACTGCCTTTCTTTGTATGAGACTAAGCATTGTCTCCGTTTATTGTATGAGGCTAAACATCGCCTCAGTAATTGCATAAGTCTAAGCATTGCCTTTCTTTGCATGAGACTAATCATTATCTCCGCTTAGTGCATGAGGCTAAGCATCGCCTCAGTAATTGCATAAGGCTAAGCATTTCCTTTCTTTGCATCAGACTAAGCATTGTCTCCTTTTCTTGCATGAGACTAAGCATTGTGTTCGTTTATTGCATAAGGCTAAGCATTGCCTTTCCCTGCATGAGACTAAGCTCTATCTCCTCTTCTTGCATGAGGCTAAGAATTGCCTCCAAATTACATAAGGCTAAGCATTGCCTTTCTTTGCATGAGACTAGGCATTGTCTCTGTTTATTGAATAAGGCTAAGCATCGCCTCAGTAATGGCATAAGGCTAAGCACTACCTTTCTTTGCATGAGACTAAGCATTGTCTCCTTTTCTTGCATGAGACTAAGCATTGTCTATGTTTATTGCATAAGGCTAATTATTGCCTTTCCCTGCACAAGTCTAAGCACTACCTTTCCTTACATGAGACTAAGCGTTGTCTCCCTTCTTCATATCGGGTTAAGCACTTCCCTCATATCACACAAGAATAAGACTTGTCTTGTCTCGTTCTCGTAAATAACTAAGCATCACACGCTGTCTTTTATAAAACGATTGATACTGCCATATCCTTGCATTTCATGGGCTGAAACATCGCCATTTTGTCCGAAGGCACCATCCTCATAGCCGGGAGACACCATTTCATGGCCTGAGAATCGCTCGATACTGCACATAATTATTCAAAGGCGTCATAGTTCATAGGCACCATACTCATAGCCCGAGGACACCAATTCATGGCCTGCGAATCCTTTATCATATGTTTCATGGACCAGGACGTCATAGTACAAGGACATCATTCTCACTGTCCAAAGACAACTTCAGGGTCTAAAGGGAATCTACATCATGTTTAAACAACCTGTATATGTTTGTGTGTGCCATATTTTGAGTTTTGTAGGTAGCTCGGGAGGTAACTGTTTTGCTTTCGCTCCGGTTTCCGTTCACATCCTTTGACTACTTCAAATGTAACCGACATTGACTATCTTTTCTATGACCGTTCGAATATATTCCTCATACACCCGTAAAGTTCGTTTCACATTCATGACTTCGCTTACGATACTATCCTACCCCAAAAGATCCTTTTCGAAACATGTGATCATTCTTATAACAACTCCATCGGTTCTCGTTCGCCGTTAGATCCAGAACTACACACGACCTGATTCCCGTGACACCAGGGATATGTAGGCAACTTAGGAACCAGGGTTCGGACCCCATTCTTTTCCAAATCCCATCATTCCCCACTCAGTTCGGCCAAATTGGTAATCATCTTCTTTACCCGACAACTCTTTCATCATTTCCGGGTAAAGATGGGCAGTTGTTGATACCAAAAGAAATTGCCCTCACATTTTTAAAATAGTATATTTACTTTCAAAATGTCATCTTTGCATCATCATTTTATTTACAATCATTTTCCATAATTTTTTATAATTGTAGAGCTTTAAAATTAATTTTCTCGCGTTTAAAATACTTGAATATTTACTAATTATTCCTTCAAATTGTTTGTGATGACTTAGTCATCCAAATTTATTATTTGCATCCATATATATGTTTAAAATATTTTTACTTCATCTCATATAATTATATTAGTATTTACACAATCTTGCAATAATAGCATATATTTTTGCAGTCTATTGCATTGGTTATTTTATTCAAGGTCACAATAATTTTTTACAATTTTATAATCTTCTACTGTTGTTCGCATGAAAGGGTAGAAACATGCCTATAGGATCTAAATATTTCATTTTGCTCAATTCTATTTCATGTGTTTGTTAGAGATCATGCCTATAGGACATGAATATTTCACTTGTTCACATGCTCCACTCCTACATGTTATTAGTTGCCAATTATATTGCAACATCAATGGTAAAATGTTCAATTGCTCTATTGACATGTGTTAGATATCATGCCTATAGGATCGTGTTAAGTGACGAAGACCTGCTCCTATTGATTTTCATCTAGATATCATATTTATAGGGCCTTAAGTGATTAATTAGCTATTGTTATTGCTATTTTCATCGCATTGCTCGCCTAGAAAGCATGCCTAAAGGAATGAAGTATAATAGAACTAGTTTCGATTGTCAACTCGTAGAAATCTTGTCTATAGGATGTTGTTACCCTCCTAGAAAGTGTGTCAACAAAATCAAATGTAGGTAATTTTCAGCTTTCAAACGATTCCATTGCCTCGTTGCGCAAACAATTTAGAGATCATGCCTATAGGATTTTGTAATACCTACGATATGCAAATTCGTTGTTCTAAGACTACAGCACTACATGTACGCTTGAAATCAGAATCACATAGAAGCCATGTCTATAGAACTTACGGACTTTAATTCGTCTTAATTCTGAAATTTGTCAATTGCCTCTAATATGAACTTGTTCGCGTGTAATTGTTGCATACATGTTAGTGCCAACTTGAGCCATTTACTGTCTTTATGTGTAGTCATACATGTTTTCAATGTCGCTTAGATTTATCATTTTTTAGCAACCTAAGTAAATTCTAGAACCATCCAAATAGTAGGTCCAAAGCCCCCTGGACCATAGGCATGGTATGGGTAGTGCACGCATAGGACACGACTTAGAACTGAATTAGAACGCTTTAGGTAAACAACTTCAACATAGTAATCGCATTGTAGGATATGATAGTTTTTGCCCGCTGAATAATATGAGCAACTCCTAACTAATAGGTGTTGCGAAGTATTATTTATGTTGCACGGGGTGATCCTTTAGGCTAAAAAACTTAGGACCCCCTTTTCTTTATATACTTGATATCTATACTTAGTCGTTTAGCATATAGCACTGTAGTTGTATCCTTGTAGTCCTTAAAAGATTTGTACCAATTGTGTTATAATGAACTTCTTCGAATTTTATATTCTCTTTAATTATTTGATCACCTAGTCTAATTACATAATACACATAGTTCTAAGTTCGGCTAGGACCCATAGTTATGAACCTCGAAGAGTGCCTAACACCTTCTCTTTGAGGTAATTTGAGCCCTTACCCGAGCTTGGGTGATGTCGACTAGTCAAACAGAGTTATTTGCACAATAGGTTCCCTAATGCAGCTTAAAATCGTTAGGTGGCAACTCTTCTCCTTTAATCCCATTTAAAATATTTCTCACATGTTGAAACCCGCTTTCGCGAGAAAAAGGGGCGCAACACCAGTCACGGCTGATGATTAGCAGAAGCGGATGGACAGATGGAATAAACTTCACCCCTACCTTTGGGGGTGAGCAGTTAAAGGACCCCTAGGATTTCATTTATCGATGCAAGGATAAGCTTCGAAACATGATTGGAGTCTAACGGGGTGGACTTCACCACTTTCCAGTTTGAGGGCAAGGCCTGTTGATGGTGGTAGGATTATCTTCTTAGTAGGCTAGCGGGTTCACCTCCCTTTACTTGGGATCAGTTTACACATTTGTTCTTGGAGAAGTATATACCACCTTCTGAGAGAGAGGAGCTTCGGGGTCAGTTTGAGCGACTCTGTAAGGCCACATGTATGTCACCTACTATGAGGTGAGATTCACTAACTTGTCTCTCCATGCAGCTATTATACTCCCCATAGATGCAGAGAGGGTGAGGAGGCTCATTGCAGGTTTGCACCCTAAGATTCAGGTACCTATGGCTCGTGAGGAAGAGATAGGGACTTCTTTTCTTCAGGTTGTGGATATAGCTCGGAGAATCGAGCGTATTTGAAACCACAATGGAGAGTATGCACTAAGGGACAAGTGGCCCCGATAGTTTGTAGGATTCATTGGCGCCCCACCTGGGGGCCGAAGTCAGTTCATGAGGGGTCAGCCCAGCAGGCCCCTGCAGTCAGCACCACCGCCTGCTCGAAGTGCTCTAGTGCGACCCTATTTCAGTGCCATTCTAGAGAGTACTTACCGCCCACCAGCTATTTAGGGTTCCTCTAGTGGGTATTTTGGCCATCAGGGTCAAACTTCAAGTTAGCAGTCCACTATTCTGAGGCGTTGTTTCGAGTGCAAGGATCTTGGCCACGTGAAGAGGTTTTGTCCCAGACTTCGGGGCAAGGCTTATCAGCAGGACTATCGGCCCATTATTACCGCACTAGCCGTCCGGTCATCCAAAGGCGGAGGGCAGGATTGTAGGGGACGTCCTAAAGGTGGAGGCCAGTCAGGTGGTACTCCAGCTAGGTTCTATACCTTTCCAGCTAGACCAGATGCAGTAGCCTCGGATGCTATGATCACAGGTATCATTTCTGTTTGCGGTAGAGATGCTACGGTACTATTTGATCTAAGGTCTACGTATTTATATGTTTCATCTCTGTTTGCTCATTTTTTGGGTATTCCTCGAGAGTCCTTGGGTACTCCTATATATGTATCCACGCTAGTGGGCAATTCTGTTGTTGTGGATCGGATTTACTGGTCATGTATCATGACTTTCTGTGGTTATGAGACTAAAGCAAATCTTCTGTTGCTCGATATGACCGACTTTGAAATCATCTTGGGCATGACTAGTTGTCTTCATATCATGCCGTCCTTGATTGCCATGCCAAGACTTTTACCTTAGCGATACCAGAGTTTCCTAGATTGGATTGGAAGGGCTCATTTATCAGTGCATCTAGTCGGGTTTTCTCTTTCCTGGAGGCTCGACACATGGTCGAGAAGGGGTTTTTGGCTTATCTAGCTTATGTTCGTGATACTGCTACAAAGACTCTGATGATTGATTCAGTGCCCATGGTGTGGGAGTTCTCCTATGTGTTTTCTTCTGATCTACTAGGCATGCCACTAGACCGTGATATCGATTTCTGTATTGACTTGGCTCTATGTACCCCGCCTATCTCTATTCCATCGTACCGCATGGCTCCGAAAGAGTTGAAGGAGGTGAAGGAACATCTTGAGGAAGTGCTATCAAAGGGGTTCGTCAGACCAAGTGTGTCGTCTAGGGACACCGGTGTTGTTTGTGAAGAAGAAGGATGGGAATATGCGGTTGTGCATTGATTACCACTAGTTGACAAGGTTACCATTAAGAACAAGTACCTGTTGTCGTGTATTGATGATTTGTTTGACCAGTTGCAGGGTAACAGGGTGTTCTCTAAGATCGACTTGAGATCTGGGTATCATTAGCTGAAGATTCGTGCTTCGGATGTTCCGAAGACGGCCTTCCGGACTAGATATGGTCACTATGAGTTTTTAGTGATGTCCTTCGGCTTGACTAATGCCCTGGAGGCATTTATGGATTTGTTGAACCAAGTGTTCAGGCGGTATCTTTATTCTTTTATCATTGTCTTCATTGACGACATATTGATCTACTCGTGTATCATGGAGGAGGACGAGCAGCATTTGAGGGTTGTGCTTCAGACCTTGCGGGAATAGAAGTTATATGCTGAGTTCTCCATGTGCGAGTTCTAGTTAAATTATATGGCATTCTTGGGGCATGTTGTATTAGGCGAGGGTATTAAGGTAGACCCCAGGAAGATCGAGGCAGTCCAGAGTTGGCCTCATCATACCACATCGATCAAGATCAAGAATGTCCTGGGGTTAGCAAGTTATTTTCGACGGTTTGTGGAGGACTTCTCATCTATTGCACCACCTTTAACTAGATTGACCTAGAAATGTGCTTCGTTCCGATGGTCCAAAGATTTCTAGGCGAGCTTTTAGAAGCTCAAGATCGCATCGACTACATCACCAGTTTTAGTGTTGCCTTCTGGTTTAGGATGTATACTGTATATTGCAAAGTTTCACGTGTTGGCATGGATTATATATTGATGCAGGAGGGTAGAGTTATTGCATATGATTCACGTCAGATGAAGCCCTACGAGAATAATTACCCCATGCATGATTTGGAGTTGGCCGCGGTAGTTCATGCTCTCAAAATCTGGAGCCATTATCTTTATGGGGTGTCCTGTGTGGTTTACATCGATCATCGCAGCTTGCAGCATTTTTTCAAATAGAGGGATCTCAGTTTGAGGCAGCGCAGGTTGCTTGAGTTACTAAAGGACTATGATATTACCATCCTCTATCATCCGGGCAAGGCGAATATGGTTGCAGATGCCTTAAGTAAAAAGGGCGAGAGTATGCGTAGTTTGGCATTTATTTTAGCAGATGAGAGGCAATTTGCTTTGGACATTCAGTCCTTAGCTAACAAACTTGTGAGGTTGGATATTTCTAAGCCCAATCGAGTTCTTGTGTGCATAGTGGCTCGGTATTCATTACTTGAGCGGATCAAGGCTCGTCAGTACGATGATCTGCACTTGTTGGTTCTCAGAGAGACGATACTATAGGGTGGTTCCAAGGAGGTTACTATTGGAGAAGATGGTGTTCTGCAGCTCCAAGGTCGCCTATATGTTCCCAATGTTGATGGCTTTGTCACGCCCCAAAACCGAGGGGCACGACCGGTGCTCAACAGAGTAAACCCGACCGAGCAAGCCTGTTAGGTTTCATTCTACCCAAACTAATTCATGAATAAAGAGGAGATGAACTCCATTAATCATACTTTGTAAATACTTCATTCACTTCCATTTTGTTTCCATTAGCAGTTTCAACCATAATATTCAGAATATTACAATTTTTATAGATACGATGAAAAACATATTTGTCAAATGCCAATATTTCTAATTTAATTCCAATACCAAACACCACCCACAACCTGTCTATGGAGCCTCTAAATACAACTAAAGAGAAATATGGAAATGCCGGCAACAAGGCCCCGGCTATACCTCAAATGAAAAATACATCATAACCAAATAACACAGGACCCCGAAATGAAGTGGGAATCACCAGATTAGCTGAAAGGAGCGTACCGCTATCGCTGATCATTGTCGCCTACTGTGGAACCACCTGTATCCACTAAAGATGCAGCGCCCCCGGAAAAAGGGACGTTAGTACTGTCAAATAGTACTAGTATGTAAATCTAAAAATCATATTACCATACAAAATAAGGAAAGTCATAGAAACAATCAAGTCACAATCAATAACATCCAAATGCCAAAGTGAAACCTAACGATTGTCAAATACGGAAGTAACACACGTCTCCTAAGAAAATAAATGCAAGAAAAACTAATCAAGAGTAAATGAGAACATAGGTAGCACCCCAACATCAAATAAGGAATCACTTAAACCATCAAGAGAAGTCATTATAACATTAGTTGGGTCCATCACTAGCATTAACATCTCATATTCGCAATACCACCGTACTTTCATACGGAGTCCGATCACGACCCGATCGGCTAGGTCGCCTCCCTTAGAGACATGTTTCTACAATACAAATTTCTATTTCAATTTGTGTTTCAATTCATATCCCAATTCAGCACAATACCACCATGTGTACAACATGGAGTCCGATCACGGCCCGATCGGCTAGGCTGTCTTACTCAAGACATTCAAATTTCTCATCAACCATCTCATTTCTCATTTCACGCACATATTTCATTTCTGTAAATGCTAGTGGCCACAATTATTAGTTCATACCCGGCACTTGGCCCCATTTCATAATTCAAGTCCTTCCCACATATTTCACATCAATATCAATTTCAATTAACAAATTGTTCAATTTGAACATCAAGAACACATGAGAGTAAACATGAATCATGTGCATATAGAGACTATCACATTCTTGGCAATTTAACACATTTCTCCTAACCTCAATAATTCACCAAGTAACAATATAGCATCATGGGAGCATTTGAACGCATATAGCACATAAGGTCTTTCCCTCACATTTTACATTATGATCACCAATCTCATCAACAGGCCTTTCGATTCAAACTATCAGGTACACATAGAAGAAGACATGAATCGTTGGGCATATAAAGGTTCCCACATGCTTTGGCAATCTAACACATATTCCATAACTTCAACACATCACCAGGTAATAACATAGCACGACAGGGAAACATTTGAATATTTATTACACCCAGAGTCTTACAATACAAGCACGTTTGAGATGTCATGTCCTATATCAATCAATATTAAAGCTTACACCAATTATAAGGGAGCACCATGGGGGTTTGATTTCTAAGAAGAGGGGTTTTTAGACATACATACCTCAAAGAGCTTTTAGGAAAATTCCATTTTTTAGAAGTCATCTTAAAATAGTTGAGTCGAGGCTCGTCTCTTAATCTATCCCATTTATATTATTCTATTCTCATTTCATAGGCATAGGCATCACTAGGCACAATTATAGATGTTATCCACACTCTATTTTCCCGGTTTATTTAATTCGTTTTCAAGTATCTTTATAGATTATCATCGACTAATCACACTCAATCAAGGCATTTAGTACACATACTGGCAATTAGGAGTATTAAGTACATCGAGTTTTCCCCACCCAATTGGTATACTAGACTTCATATAGAATACGACTTAAAGACATACTATTTTAATAAGAAACCATACTTTAAACGTTATATTTCTATATAAGGCTCATTCGGAATAATCAAGTTTTGTGAGTCTATAAGGGATAACCCGAACGTAGAGATTAGGGATTTGGGGCCGGTCACACTTAAACCTATGAAAACATCATGGAATTCAATCTCGAGAGATAAAGTTTAGCCCACATACCTGGTTGAGCTTTCCTTAGGTTACTACAACGCACCAATACCTCTAGCAATAATAATCTATAAGAAGAGAGCGAAAATCGATTAATAACTAGAAAGATTACCCATGGTGTAACTCTCTTAGGAATTTCATCTAACACCTAACATGTGAAATAGACTACAAGGTCCGAAAATGGAAATTCCTTCTTCCCTCAACAAATTTTAACATGAACTACCCAAATTAGTTCATTAATCCCACATACTATAGCTTAGTGTCACATGCATGGCTTATTTCTAACCCCACAATATATTTTTGAACTCATAATCTCTTATATGAAATATTAGAAGTAGGACTTACCCGGATGGAGGACAATCTAGTGGTTATCTCCGTTGATTCTTGAAGACTTGAGCAAGATTTGGTGATTGTAAGGCTAGGTTCCCTCTTTCTCTCTCTAAAATGCTCTCACCTCTCTCTAGATTTAGTAGAAAATAGCCCCAAATGAAGCCCTAAAGCTTATTCATCAAAATGGGTTCGGATATGAAAATTTTCAAAAATAACCCTCGAAGTCAATTATGTGGTGCAATTATGTTACAACATAATCGTTTTGTGGGCATCAAACTTGCAGCATAATCATTATGCGACAAAATTATCATTATGCGACAGCATAATCAATTATGCAACAACATAATCAACATGCGACTACATAATAGTTTGCCCGACTCTGCTTCACTTTGTGATTCTTATGCGGTCCGCGAAATCGTTTTGCGGTCGCGAAATTGATCACAAATCCAGCCTTTGGTAATTTGATCATAACTTTGTATAAGAATGCCTAAATGATAATGGTTTGAAGCGTTAGAAACTAGACTCGAAGACCTTTCACTTGATAGGTTTTTAATCACATAAAACCTTATATATATATATATATATATATATATATATATATATATATATATATATATATATATATATATATATATATATATATGTAGATATGATCGTTCAAAGTGTGGACTTGTGCGAACTCGCTTGGAATTTTAGCCTATTATGTAATTTTCCAATTGACTTAGACTTAGGCCTCTCTTGGACCCCCACATTACTTATTATATGACTTATACACTTATTACAATATCCAATTCATTTACATCATATTTATAGCACATAAAATATTATAATTAGCCTACCTGGCACCTCGAATTCCTAAATTACTTAGCAAAATTTTCCAGGGCCTTACAGGCTCGAGGGAGAAGATCCTAGAGGAGGTGCACAATTCTCGGTATTTTATTCATCCAGGGACTATGAAAATGTATCGTGACCTGAGGCAGCATTATTGGTGGCGAAGGATGAAGAAGGACATAGGTTAGTATATGGCAAGATGTCTAAACTACCGGCAGGTCATGTATGAGCACCAGAGGCAAGGTGGCCTCCTTCAGCAGATGGTTATACCAGAATGGAAGTGGAAGCGCATCACTATGGACTTCGTTGTTCGGTTGTCGCGGACGTTGAGGAAGTATAATGACGTTTGGGTCATTGTTGACAGGTTGACCAAGTCGACATGTTTTATTCTGGTGGTGACTACTTACTCCTCTGAGAGGTTGGCCCAGATTTACATTCAGGAGATTGTCCGATTGCGTGGTGTGCTTGTTTCTATCATATCAGATAGAGGCCTTAAGTTTACTTCGCATTTCTGGAGGGCATGAGTTGGGTACCCGAGTAGATCTTAGCACAGTTTTGCATCTGCAGACCGGCATGCAATCGGAGAGGAGAGTTCAAATTCTGGAGGATATGCTCAGAGCATGTGTCATTGACTATAGAGGTCAGTGGGATAAATTCTTGCCCTTGGCCGAGTTTTCTTACATTAATAGATATCAATACAGCATCGAGATAGATCTATTTGAGGCTTTATATGGTCTACGATGTCGTTCTCCCATCGGATGATTTGAGCTCGGTAAGGCTAGTGAAGGATGACTTGGAAAAGGTAAAGTTGATTCAGGAGCGACTTCGCAGAGTACAGTCTAGACATAAGAGTTACGTAGATCAGAAGGCGCGTGATTTATCATTTATGGTGGGCGAGAAGGTTCCCTTGAAAGTTTTTCCAATGAAGGGAATCATAAGATTAGAGAATAGGGCAAGCTAAGCCAAAGGTTTTTTAGCCCATTTGAGGTGTTGAGGCGAGTTGGGGAGGTTGCTTATGAGCCTGATTTTCCTCCTAGTTTATCGGGAGTTTATCCGTTCTTCCATGTATCCATGCTCCGGAGGTATCATGCCGACATGTCGCACATGCTAGATTATAGCACGATTCAGTTAGATGAGAGCTTGGTTTATGAAGAGGATCCAGTTGTCAGTGTTGACAAGCAGGTTCACTAGTTAAGGTCCTAGAAGATTGCTGCGGTGAAGGTCCAGTGGAGGGTTCAACCATTCGAGAAAGTGACATGGGAGGACGAGGAGGACATGAGGAGAAGATATCCGCACCTTTTCAGCACTCCAGGTATGATTCTAGACCTGTTTGGATGAACGTTTGTTTAAGAGGTGGAGAATGTAACGAAACTGACTGGTCGTTTTGATTTCTAGATCCTCATTACCCTAATTAATACTATCCATGTGTGTTTTACTATTTTATGACCTGCGGGGATGGTTGGTTAGGTTTGGAAGGGTTCAGGTTGAAATCGGAACACTTAGTTCCTTAATAGTAGCCTATAATGGTTAAGTTTGACTTGAGTCAACGTTTTGATTAAATGACCTCAAAATCGGGATTTGATGGTCCCAATAGGTTCGTATGATGATTTTGGACTTGGTCGCGTGTTCGGATCGGGTTTCTTATAACCCCGTAGAATTTCGCCGCTTAATGTTAAAAGTTGGCGCATTGAAGGTTTTCAAGTTCTTTAAGTTTGGTTTAGAGTAGGTTTTGGTGTTATCGAGGTTCGTTTGGGATTCCAAGCATAGGAAACGTTTCGTATGGTGATTTGTTACTTGCACACAAAATTTGGCATCATTATGAGTTGATTTGTCACGAATCGGACGCGCGAAAGTGTTGAAGTTTTTGAGTTTCATGTCGAATTCATGTGTTTTGGCATCTGATTCGCAATTCTAGATGTTATGTTTGTGTTTTGATCGCAAGCGTGTCCGTATTATGTTGTTGGATTTGTGAGTGTAATTGGATGGGGTCCCGGGGGTCCTGGATGCAAAAACGGATTGGAATCGGACTTGGAATTAGACATGGGGGAACTGTTGGTGCTTCAGTTCTGGTATGTTCGCACCTGCGTGGATTTAGCTGCAGGTGCGACCTCACAGAAGCGGACAATCAATCGCAGAATCAGCCTGTAGTAGGTTGTCCGGTGGTCTCAAAAGCAGAGGGTTTACTACAACTGCAAGCTCGTAAGTGCGAGGAAGGTGGTCGCAGGTGCGGGCTAGGCCAAGGAGGCTTAGGGTCGCAGGAGCGGGCGTTTCTCCGCAGGCGCGAGTGCGCAGATGCGGACCGGCTCCGCAGAATGCGCAGGTGCACATGCTTCTCTGTAGAAGCGAACTTGGACAAGCTTGGTGAGGATCGCACCTGCAATGGATTTTCTGCAGGTGCGACCTAAGGTCCGCAGAAGCAAAAGTTACTAGAGCAGTGAGGCTTTTAATCCGAGACTTAGGCCATTTTTCCTCACATTTCATTTGGTCTTGGGCTATTTTGAGAGCACATTTGAGGGAGGATTCTCATCAATATCCTAAGGTAAGTAAATCCCACCTATTTTCAAGTTAATTATGCGGATTTTAGGTTGATTTAACCTGGAAAATTTGTGAAAACTTGTGGGATTAGTGAAGAACCTAGGATTTGGGTAAAATTGGGATTTGAACACGAAAATAGTAATGGAATTAAGTAAAAATTATATATTTGAGTTCGCGAGGCTATGAGTAACAATTATATTCAAAAATTACCGGAATCCAGGATCGTGGGCCGGGGTAAATTTCAGGAATCTTCAAATTTAGTTTGGGTAATTACTCTAATCGATAAATTATGAACTTTTGAGTATATATTAATTAACTTATATAATATTTGACTAGTTTCGGATTGTTCGGCATTGACTTGGGGATTTGCGGATTTTGTGGAGCGGAAGTGAGCTTGGAAATGAAGTAAGTCTCTTGCCTAACCTTGTAAGAGGGAACTCATACCCTTAGGTGTATCTTTGTTGTGTATTACTTGTGTGGGGAGCTATGTACGCACGAGGTGACGAGAGTCCGTGCGTAGCTATATTCCATGATATGTCCAGATAGACTTAGATCCACATCATGCTTTTAATTGTATTGTTGCGTGTATCATTCATATTAATCGTCTTGAATAGAGTTGAGACTGGGGATTTAAAGTTGCAATCATCGACTTAGCCTTCTTATTTCGGAAAATTGAGGAATACTTGATAACTATGAAATGTCCATGTCTTCTTGTCTCGCAAGTACTTCCGCGAGCGAGGTAAACTTCTCTACTATAATAGTATCGGGTCGTTCACCTCGGCAATATGATAACACCACACTTATGGGTTTGAGTCGCTCGCCTTGACAATATGATGGTAACACTATTCTTATGGGATCGGGTCGTTCGCCTCGACAGTACTGAGTACTACTATTCTTATGAGATCGGGTCGTTTGCCTCGGCAACTTTGTGCTTAATAATCGGAATGGGTTCCAGATTGGGTAATTGAGTTAGTGCCTTCACAACCAATTATGAGATGTTGGTGATGTGATACGGACTCCCGTTGTATTTATTGTAGTTCCTTTTATTTGTTTCATTGATACTTGTTGTATGCTCACCATGTCTACTTTATGCACTTATATTGTTAGTACTGATCTCTACTAAGTGTCAAGTTCACCCCTCGTCACTACTTCTTCGAGGTTGGACTAGATACTTACTGGGTACGCGTTGTTTTCCGTACTCATGCTACACTTCTGCACTGATGTGCAGGTACTGAGACAGGTTCCATCAGTGGTCATGCGGGCACGTAGCCAATCATCTATGGAGACTTAGTAGTGAGCTGCTTGCCTTGCTACTATCCGCAGCACCGGAGTCTCCTTCCACATTATTTAATATTCCTATCTATTACTTTCGGACAATAGTGTTAGTAGTTTTGTATATTCTCTAGATTGCTCATGTACTTATGATGCCGAGTTTTGGAGATTTATAGAATTTATGTATTGTTATACTCATTATTTCTATCATCGCGGAGCATGTCCTTATTATGTTGGCATTTTGCTTTAAAAAGACTTGTCACGATTGCATGCAAGCTAGTTAAACTGTTCTCTAAAAAAAAGGAATTTCCGTATTAAAATATGTTAAGAAGGGGTAAATAATTAGTAGTTTTACTTGTGGGCTTGCCTAACGACGGCATTAGGTGCAGTCTCTACCTATTACGGATTTGGGTCGTGACACTTTCAATGAAACATAAAGCTTGTCTACAAACAAGTCATAGTCCGTTCTGAAATCTGACTCAAATTGTTTAGCAATCCATCTTGCACTTGCTTCACAACCTTTCATGTTTGTGTGCGGTCCACTTAGTCGTTTGATCTTAAAAGTTATTCCATCACCTTAAAGGGAAGCACGAATACTACATCCACATCCATTACCTTTACAAGCAGCATCAAACCCTGTCAAATCATTTTTAAGTTTCTTAATACGAAAACCCTCTTGTCGGATAAATTCTTGCCTAACTTCTCTAAAATGCTTCGCATCGTTAAAGATTTGCCCCTCCTTTAGCACAACAATCTCCTTCTTTAATTTCTCATCATATGTATATTTAAAAATCTCACCTTCGCACACGTATATCAGTTGCACGACTCTAACAATCCCCTAATAATATAAACAAATCACATTAACATAAAATCAAGTGAAACATATTTTTAATTTAAAATAAAGTTATAGCAATCTAGACAAGCAAGATGTCTATGTAACAGAATCAAACAAAATTGCTATCTCTGACTTTCAAAAGTTTACAATATATAAGTGAAAGAAAGTATATCAAGTGTGCACGTAAAGTAAATCACAGTTGCTAGTAAAAAGTTTAAAAAAAATGAGTTCTCTTACTATAACTTAGAACACTGAACAGCAAAACTAAAGCTAAGGATTAAAGGTTTGTTCTCCGAAAAGATAAATTAACGAGGACAATTATTTGGGCACAAAAGCGTTTGAGTTACTTAACGGAGGAGACGTATGGAGTAAAATGATGTATAAGATTAATTAGGGTATTTATCAATTGAGAGTATAAGTGAAACATATTACCCTTTTAATGATCGGTCAACAATGTTGTCAATCGTTGTAGGATGAGGTAGGAGGGTGAAAGTGATAATTGTTCAATATTGGAGGATGTGTTTAATTTGTAAAGTATAGTTGGAGGACTAAAATGATTTTCACCCTTTGTAAATTCTTCACTCGCAAAAATTTCCACTTTCTTTTAATTTTTAGGTGAAGTTCCCTTTTAAACACAATCACACAACTTTAAATATTTATAAAAAAAATTCAACTTATAATACTCCTCTAGATTTAAAAAAAATTACTCCTCCTGGTTAAAAATACGTGTCCATATTTTAAAAAAAAATTATTCCTCCATATTTAAAAAAGAAAACCTTCCCAATTGCCTTTTTGCATGAGGGGGTGAAGTGCACAATCGACACAAGAGCCTATTAGGCCTCGTTTGTGTGTACTTAATGGAGGTCTGAATCTTAATCGTTCAGATCTCAGACATTAAGTGCGTTTGTTTTTAAAGTCTGAATCGTGATTATTCATATCTTAATAATTAAGTGTGTTTGTTTTTTTTACTTCACAACCACTTAATGGGTCTGA
>ML282393.1:102783-126557 GCA_005239495.1 Nicotiana undulata | reverse complement strand
TCAGAGCTTCGAGGTATACACTGGCGTCCGTGGATCACGAGGCTTCTTTCCTTTACCGCTTCATTGTCTTTTTCCTTTATTTCCAAGAATGTGTTGTACTTTCATTCCAGACTTGTATTTAGTATTCTAGTAGTTAGTCCGTGAGATTGTGACACCGCGGTTTTGGGAGTTTACGTTATTTCATGATTGTTATGTTCTTCCTTTCCGCATTCAAGTTTTGTTATTTTTATTATCGATGTTGGAAAGATTATTGTTGGGAAAAGTATGTTATTGATGTACGGTTAAACGGTTTCCCACTATTATCCCAGTATATGATCGAATTAGTTAAAGTTGAAAGGTTAGAGTTTTATTTCTTATTAAATGGTTTTAAATTACTATTGCAAGTTATACGTTGGCTGGCCTAGCGTGTTTAACGTTAGGCGCAGTCACGGCCTAACGGGTGGGAATTTGGGTCGTGACAGGACGCGTGCATCCGATGTTCCTGATCTGGGAGATGCCGCTACTCCCGCCACTCGAGGTCATAGTAGAGGCAGGGGTAGAGTACTTTCCTGAGGTAGGGGACGAGGGCGTCCCAAAGTTATACCAGTCGCACCACCAGGGGACCCTACCCTAGTGGAGAAGGACGAGGTGCCTCCAGTAGCTCCTGCTCCTGTAGACTTTATGACGGGTCCGGGCTTCCAGGAGGTCATGGGCCGTATGATGAGATTCATGGACACCATGTCCCAGGCTGGCCTATTCACAACAGATCCTGCCACTTCTCAAGCGGGAGGGGGAGTCCAGACCCCTACCGCTCAGGCCGCAGGACAGGCAACAGCTGTACACCATACCCCGGGTACACCAGAGCTTGTAGCAGCAGCACCAGAGCCCAGGCCAGTTGTAGAGGGCGATCAGCAGAAGATGTTGGATAGATGGTCTCGACTACGCTCTCTAATCTTTGGGGGTGAGCGAGGTGAGGATGCCCAGGACTTCATCGATAGGTGTAGGGACATACTGCACAACATGAGGATCTTGGAGTCTCATGGGGTCGACTTCACTACATTCCAGTTAGAGGGCAGAGCTCGCAGGTGGTGGCAGTCTAAATACTCACCAGGCCAGCAGGTTCTCCGCCGGTTACTTGGGAGCAGTTCACACAGATGTTCTTGGACAGATATATTCCACCCTCTGAGAGGGAAGAGCTACGGGTTCAGTTTGAGGAGCTAGAGCAGGGGAAGATGTCAGTGACAGATTATGAGGTCAGGTTATCAAAGCTATCTCGCCATGCACTCATGATATTGCCTACAGATGATGAAAGGGTGCGGAGGTTTGTGGCAGGATTGCATCAGGGTATTAGGTCCTCGAGAGGTGGAGATGGGTACTCCTTATCAGCTCGTAGTGGAGATTGCTCGCAGGGTCGAGAATTATCGGTCGAGGAGTCGGGAGCAGGGTCAGCAGGACAAGAGGGCCAAGTTCTCAGGGGATTTCAGGAATGCTCCAGCTAGGAGCAGAGGTCAGTTTGGGGGTGGTCAGCCCAGCATGCCTTCATATTTAGCACCTCCACTACCTCATCGAGGTGGTTCAGTGAGGATTTAGTTCAGTGCCATGCCAGAGCGTTCCTACCATCCTCTGACCATTCAAGGTTCCTCTTCGGGGCAGCACACTATGGTACCTAGAGGTTGCTATGAGTGTGGAGATCTAGGTCATATGAAAAGACATTGTCCCAGGCTTCGGGGCAAGGCAGTGCAGCATGGTTATCAACCTATGGGTCCAGCACCAGCAGTCCGGCCACCTAGAGGAGGAGGACAGGTCGGCAGGGATCGTCCTAGAGAGGGAGGTTGTTCAGGGGGAGATCAGTCAGCTCCGGTTCACTCTGGGGGAGCTAAGTCTTCAGGTGCTACAACCAGATTTTATGCTATTTTTGCCAGATCAGATGCAGTTGCCTCAAACGCCGTGATCAAATGTATTATCTCAGTATGTTGTAGAGAGGCTTCAGTACTATTTGATCCAGGATCCATGTATTCATATGTTTCAGTACTATTTGCCCATTTTCTGGATGGTCCTCGTGAGTCCTTGGGTTTTCCTTTATATGTTTCCACTCCTGTGGGTGATTCTATGGTGGTAGACCATGTCCATCGGTCTTGTGTGATTACCTTCTACGGATTCGAGATCAGAGCAGACCTTCTATTGCTCGACATGGTAGATTTTGAGGTCATTCTAGGCATGTATTGGCTGTCTCCTTATCATGCAGTGCAGAATTGTCATGCCAAGACAGTTACTTTATCCATGCCTGAGTCGTCGAGGCTGGAGTGGAGAGGTTCTTCAATTAGTGTATCCAGTCGGGTCATCTCCTTCCTGAAGGCTCGGCATATGGTCGAGAAGGGTTGTTTGGCTTACCTTGCTTATGTGCGGGACACCACCTCCGAGTCCCCGACTATTGATTCGGTGCCAGTTGTTCGAGAGTTTCTCGATGTATTTCCTTCAGATCTTCCAGGCATGCCTCCAGATCGAGACATTGATTTTTGTATTGATTTAGCTCTAGATACTCATCCTATTTCCATTCCCCCGTACCGAATGGTTCCTAAGGAGTTGAAGGAGTTGAAGGAGTTGAAGGAGCAACTTGAGGAGTTGTTGGCTAAGGGGTTCATTAGGCCGATTGTATCGCCAGGGGGTGCTCCAGTTCTATTTGTGAAGAAGAAGGATGGGTCTATGCGGATATGTATTGATTACCGCCAGTTGATTAAGGTTACTATTAAGAACAAGTACCCTCTGCCACACATTGATGATTTGTTTGACCAGTTACAAGGTTTTCTAAGATTAATTTGAGATCGAGTTATCATCAGCTGAAGATTCGGGCTTCAGATGTTCCGAAGACGGCATTTCGTACCAGATATGGCAATTACGAGTTCCTGGTGATGTCTTTTGGCTTGACTAATGCCCCAGCAGCATTCATGGATTTGATGAATAGTGTATTCAGGCCGTATATTGATTTCTTCATCATCGTCTTCATTGATGACATCTTGATTTATTCGCGGAGCCTGGGTGAGCATGAGCAGCATTTGAGAGTTGTGCTCCAAACCTTGCGACAGAAGCTATATGCTAAGTTCTCCAAGTGTGAGTTCTGGTTAGAGTCTATGGCATTTCTGGGGCATGTGGTATCCGGAGAGGGTATCAAGGTTGATCCACAGAAGATTGAGGCAGTTCAGAGTTGGTCGCGTCCTTCTTTCGCTACAGAGATCAGGAGCTTTTTGGGCCTAGAAGGCTATTATTGTTGATTCGTGGAGGGGTTATCCTCTATTGCAGCTCCATTGACTAGATTGACTCAGAAGAATGCCCCATTTCGATGGTCGACGAGTGTGAGGCGAGCTATCGGAAGCTCAAGTCAGCATTGACCTCAGCACCAGTTTTGACATTGCCTTCCGGTTCTGGGATGTATACGGTGTATTGCGACGCTTCACGCGTTGGGTTGGGATGTGTGTTGGCGCAGGATGGGAGAGTTATTTCTTATGCTTCGCGCCAGCTGAAGGTTCATGAGAAGCATTACCCTGTGCATGACTTGGAGTTGGCGGCGATTGTTCATGCTTTGAAGATTTGGAGGCACTATTTGTATGGTGTATCCTGTGAGGTTTATACAGACCACCGTAGTTTTCAGCACTTATTCAAGCAGAGGGACCTTAATTTGAGGCAACGAAGGTGGCTTGAGTTGTTGAAGGACTATGATATCACCATTATTTATCATCCGGGCAAGGATAATGTGGTAGCAGATGCCTTGAGCAGGAGGGCAGAGAGTATGGGTAGCTTGGCCTACATTGCAGCAGAGGAGAGGCCTCTAGCCTTGGACATTCAGTCTTTGGCTAATCGCCTGGTGAGATTAGATCTTTCGGAGCCTCGTCAAGTTCTAGCCCATGTGGTTGCTCAATCTTCATTATTGGGGGAGATTAAGGCTCGGCAATTTGATGATTCGTGTCTAGCAGAGCTTCGGGAGACAGTGGTCCAGGGTAGGGCCAAGGAGGTTACTTTAGGAGAGGATGGTGTTTTGAGACTCCAGGGCCGATTGTGTGTTCCTGATGTTGATGGCCTGAGGGAAAGGATTCTAGTGGAGGCGCACAGTTCTCGGTATTCTGTTCATCCAGGTGCGACAAAGATGTATCGTGATTTGAAGCAGCATTACTGGTGGAGGTGCATGAAGAAGGACATTGTGCAGTATGTGGCTAGGTGTCTTAATTGCAAGCAGGTTAAATACGAGCATCAGAGGCCAGGAGGCCTACTTCAGCAGATGCCCATTCTTGAGTGGAAATGGGAGCGCATCACTATGGACTTCATGGTTGGATTGCCTTAGACTTTGCGGAAGGTTGACGCGGTCTGGGTCATTGTGGATAGATTGACCAAATTGGCGCATTTCATTCCTGTGGCTACTACTTACACTTCTGAGAGGCTAGCCCAGATCTACATTCGGGAGATCGTCAGGTTGCACGGTGTACCGGTGTCCATTATATCAGATTGAGGTCCTCAGTTAACCTCGCACTTCTGGAGAGCATTGCACAGTGAGTTGGGCACTCAGATAGATCCCAGCTCAGCATTTCATCCTCAGACTGATGGCCAGTAGGAGCGTACAGTTCAGATATCGGAAGATATGCTCAGGGCTTGTGTAATTGACTTTAGAGGTTAGTAGGACAAGTTCTTGCCTTTGGCAAAGTTTGTGTACAATAATAGTTATCAGTCCAGCATCGAGATGGCTCCATTTGAGGCCTTGTATGGTCGGCGGTGTCGTTCTCCTATCGGGTGGTTTGAGCCTAGCGAGGCTAAGTTATATGGCACGGATCTGGTGAGAGATGCTTTGGAAAGGGTGAAGATAATTCAGGAGAGGCTCCGCACAGCTCAGTCAAGACAGAAGAGTTACGCGGATCAGAGGGCGCGAGATGTAGAATTTATGGAGGGAGATAAGGTTCTACTGAAGGTTTCTCCGATGAAGGGCATTATGAGATTCGGAAAGAAGGGCAAGCTGAGTCCAAGGTTTATAGGTCCTTTCGAGGTGTTGAGACGAGTCGGAGAGGTTGCTTATGAGCTTGACTTACCTCCCGCCTTATCAGAAGTTCATCCGGTCTTTCATGTATCCATGCTCCGCAGATATCATGCCGATTTTTCTCACGTGGTTGATTTCAGCACTATCCAGTTGGATGAGAAGTTGGGCTACGAGGAGGAGCCAGTTGCTATTATTGATAGGCAGGACCGCCAGTTGAGGTCCAAGAGAGTTTTTGCGGTAAGGTCCAGTGGAGGGTCCAACCAGCTGAGGGGGAGACTTGGGAGTCCGAGGAGGACATGCGGTGCAGATACCCACATCTATTCAGCACTTCAGGTACGATTCTAGACCCGTTCAAGGTCAAACGTTTGTTTAAGAGGGGGAGAATGTAACGACCCGACCGACCGTTTTGCGTATTAGGACCCCGTTCCCCTAGATGAAACTTCCCATAGCTGTTTCTCGTGATTTAAGACTTGCGGGGACGGGTAGTTCGGGATTTGGAAGTTTTTAGAGTGTTATAGGAACACTTGGTTCCTTAAGGTTGGCCTTTTTTGCCAAGTTTGACTTCGGTCAACGTTTTGAGCAAACGACCTCGGAATCGAGTTCCGACAGTTTCAGTAGCTTCGTATGATAATTTCGGACTTGGGCGTATGTTCGGAACGGGTTTTCGATGACTCAGGAGCATTTCGGCGCCCAATATAGAAATATGGATTTCCTTAAGTTTGAGATTTGGTTTGGAACGTGATTTTGTGTTATCGAGATTCGAACACAATTCCGAGACCGAGAATAGTTCCGTTATGTCATTTATGACTTGCTTGAAAAATTTGAAGTCATTCCGAGCAGTATGGGTCGGTCCAACGCGTCGTTATAGAAATCAAGAACTTGAAGTTCTTAAGTTATGTATTTGGGGGTTTTGGGGTGTGATTTCAAGTTTTAGCGTTGCTTCAAGTGTTTCGAAGGCTCCAGCGAGTCCGTATTATGATTTGGCACTTGTTGGTAAATTTGGACGGGGGCTCGGGTGGGCCCAGGTGCCTCTCGGACACCCCCACGAGGCTAAAAACTAGCAAAAATAGCTGCTACTGCACCTGATCTGGTGTGACCGCAGGTGCGGTTGCCTAGTCGCAAGTGCGGGACCGCTCCTGCGGTCCCAAGCATCGCAGGAGCGACCCCAGGTGAGCTCCCCTTTGACCGCAGATGCGGAACATTTTTTGCAGGAGCGGGTCCGCTGGTGCGGAAACCCCTCCGCAGGTGCGATCCCCAGCCTCCTTGCCAATTTCCGCAGGTGCGAGCCCAAGCTCACAGAAGCGAGACCGCAGGTGCGGTCCTCGATCCGCAGGTGCGGAATCCGTGTAGGCCAGGCAGTATATATTCTTCAAAACTCGGGATTTCACCTCTCTCATTCATTTTCCACCACCATTAGAGACTTGTGAGCTTGGGAAGAACACACCATGACCTAGCTACTGTTAAGTTGCGAGTCCTGGGGTGTAGAGTTTGGTGTTTGGAGCGCATCCTTTGTCCGAGGGGTAGATTCGACACGAGGTGAGTCTCCTTTCCAACCTTGTAAGACGAAACTGTCCCCATAGGTGTTCTATGTGTTGTATGTATTTGTTTTGGGGGCTACGTGCGTACAAAGTGATGAGAGTCCGTACGTAGCGACTACTATTGTTATGTACGGGTAGTTAGGCCCACCGCATGCCATATATTCTATCTATGAATTACATATATGTTACGAATTCATGTTATGTATATTATTGTTTCCCTGAAAGCTCATGGACTTGGATAATTAAAAGGAAATTGTTATGGAAGGTAAATTTTAATAGCATTATATGTGCATGTGACCACTTCACAATTTACATTTCGCGAGCGATGTGTGATTTCCCCAACTCTCATAGGAGCGGGCCATACGCCATGGCGGATTGAAATGTGCACTTTAGGGATGGGCCGTTCGATTCTCGGCAGTGCACAAAGATGATATAATTGAGAATGCACTTTTAGTACGGGCCATTCGATCCTCGGCAGTGCATGGACGAGATTTGTACTATGATATGATATGATTATATTGAGAGATGCACTTGTGGTACGGGCCGTTCGATCCTCGGCAGTGCATAGGTGAGATTGTACTATGGTATGAATGCACTTATGGGACGGGCTGTTCGATCCTCGGCAGTGCATAGATATTTCTTTTTAACTCCGGTCGGTTGTCTTAGTTGTCGTGTGCACATGTCTATTTGGTACTGTTTCGTGGATATTGATTTGGAAAATATTTGGGGAAAGAGAAAGTTGAAATTGTTATTTGTCTTCTGTATTACTTGGTATCTTGTGCCCTATACATATTTGCTACTCACTGTCTTACATGTCTACTGCTTTCATTTTTTCATTGTTATATTATACTACTAGACCTTAGTGAGTGTCAAGTCGACCAGTCGTCACTACTTCTTCGAGATTAGACGGGATACTCACTGGGTACATATTATTTATGTACTCATGCTGCACTTCTGTACTTAACTGTACAGGTCCTGAGGCTAGTGCATCTGGTTATCAGACCCGAGCTAGATATTGATCGTAGCATACCTGACTTCACGGTGAGCTGCTTCTTCTGGCGATCCCCAGCAGCACCATGGAGTTTCATTTATTTTTGTTTCCCGTCTATTTATTCAGACAGTGGGATTGTATATTCTATCTTTTGGTTAGTCTGTTAGTATGCCCGTGACACTCGTGACACTAGTTCCTGGCACACACACATAGTGGTTATTTTGAGATTTTGAGTTGTACATATATATGCTCGTATATCAGCTCATGTTTCGTTATGGCTATTTTATCTATTACTGGGTTATCATCTTTAGATATCATGTTTTAATTTGTCAAATGTGGTAACTGTCGAACTTTTAATCAAATTAAGGAAGAGCACTTAGTGAAATTAATGTTGGCTTGCCTAACCCAGCTGTTGGGCGCCATCATGACCTGAGTTAGGATTTCGGGTGGTGACACAAACCTTGCTGAAATTTCTTCCAAAAATTGGTCGTGAACTGAGCTCCTCGATCGGAAATGATAGAAACTGGAGTGCTGTGTCGCCTGACTATTTCCTTGATATATAACTGAGCATGTTGTTCTGCTATGTTGGTAGATTGAACTGGCAAAAGTGTGTTTATTTTGTGAGTCGATCCACAATCACCCAAATTGAGTCAAACTTGCGCGGGGTACACAGTAATCTTACCACAAAATTTATATTAATCATTTCTCACTTCCACAATGGAATTTCTTTGTTCCGTGCCAACCCACCAGGCCGTTGGTGTTCGGCCTTTACTTGCTAACAATGCGGACACCTTGCCACAAAGTCCGCCAAATTCCCTTTCTTGTCATTCCACAAATAGACTTCCTTGAGATCATGATACATCTTTGTAGAGCCCCGATGTAAGGAATACATGGATGTGTGAGCCTTGGTCGTGATTCTTTCCCGGAGACCATATACATTTGGAACACATAGCCGCCCTTGGTACCTTAGTGTACCATTATCCATGCCAAGAGTAAAAGACATAGTTTTATGTTTATGAATCCCCTCCTTCAATTGTACCAACAATGGATATCCGTATTTCTTCTCTTTGACTTTCACGACAAGCAATAATTTAGCCCTATTTGCACAATTACCCCTCCTTCACTAGAGTCCGCAAGACGAACTCCCAAACTAGCTAACTGGTGAACCTCCCTAGTGTTGATACTCAATTTTTCCTCAAAATATTTTTATTTGCATATATACCTTCAAAATCATGCTTTCATAGCAATTGGTATTTTTCTATAATTTTTCCCATATTTTTACTAATTTATTTTAGTTTATCCAGCAATTTATTTCCAATAATTAATTACAAAAATTTCATTACAAATGATTTCAAAAGTATTTCCTAATTTAATGTATTAGTTTTGGTCCTATTAAGACCAAGTTATTTCACAACTAGCCAAATTGGAACTCTTTGGCTATAATTGCAATAACTTTGCAATTATAGCCCAATCATATGTTTTATACCATTTTTATCCAATAATTAGTCATTTTATATTTTAAAATACTAATTAATCATTTTACTTTATCTTCTAATCATCAATTTCATTTTTTCATAATTATCAGCTATTTTACAAATTATTTTAGCTAATTTAAGTGGGTATATAACAATTAGCCACCATTATTTAAACTATAGCCTAAAATTAGCCTAACCCCTAACCCAATTAAAATAACCCAACAGACCCAAGGCCAAACCTACATCTACCCGGCCTAATCCGGATCCCATCCTGGCCGTTGATCAAAGTTGATCAACGGTCCGGATTTAACCTTCCATAATTAAACCTAAGACTACCCCCCCCCCCCCCCCTTCCCCATCTCATTTCACTCCCTCACTCCGCCGACTCATCTCTCTGTAAAACCTCCACCTGCTGAGCCTATCTCCCCCTTCTCCGGCTGTCGCCTTGCCAAAATCTATAGTGTCTTCACCACCCCAGACTCATGTCTCCCTCCTTGAATGTATGTCATTGCTTTTGAAGCCCTCAAGTGAACCAGAGGCGGTTCACTCACCTCCTGTGATCTCATGCCATTTGTTTCGGCCATCCATGGTCGTCCGAGTAAGATCTTTCCACTTTCTGGTTAAAACTGGTGACTTTTGAGTTTTTCTTCTCCTCTATGGGTTCTCTCTTTGAAACCCTAACTTATAAACCTTCCGATTCTTTTAGATATGTAACAGATCTATACATATTATGAGCTCTTTCCATGTTTTCTTTAAACATTTTCAGTTTCCTAAAACAATTCTTCATTTTTCAAGCTAGGGTTTCTAAAATCTTTTTCAAATCAGTCCTCTTTCTAATTTCTTAGCGTTAGTTTATGATTTTTTACCATGTTTAAACATGATTTAAGCTTTTCCCTTTTTGTTTGATTCATTTTGATGAAAACCCCCCAAAATTTTGGTTTCAATCTGTGATTCCGAGTCTATTTGCGATAATGTTTTACCTGTTCTAGTATGACTACTTTGCTTTCATGTGTACTGTGTGATTTTGTATTTTGTGTTCTATGCTTGCTGTTAGGGTTTTTTGACTCTTCGTAACTTCTGCTTAAATCATGTTTCTTCTGCTAGGTCCTTTAATTATTTGCTATGTCTATGTAAATCCCTAATTTTGTGTGATTAGGGTTTCTGATTTTTGCCTAATGTGTGTTTATTACGCTTAAATCAATTCTATTTGCCACTTTGAATCTATGAATGATTGTGATCAGTACTGTTCTTTATTGATTTTGAGTATTTCCTTAAATATGTGATACTTTCCCTAATTGATGTTGATTTCCTGTGATTTGAATCTCACTCGAGGTTTTCCTTGTTGATTTCCAGAATTTCCTGCCTTATTTCTATGAATAATGCTGTCAAGTTGATTCATATATGCTTTTCTTAATTAGTATATTCTGAACTTGGTCCCAATCAGATGCTCTATACCTATGTTGTCTCTTATATGTTAAAATAAGTTCTTACATGATTTATTTCCTTGTTTGGCACTGCTTATTACCGTTTGTACATGACCCCTTAATTAAAGGAAGTCTTAACGTTAATTTGATTCTGATTGATGTTTACTTCTATAAATGTGCTGAACTATTATTCGTTACCTAATTTTCTGCCTATTTTTAAAACTATAAGTACCTTCATTCTTTCATTATCAAAGAAAAGGAACAGACATTGTTCAACTCTCTCTCACACACACACATACTCTCTTCTGTTCTTCTTCTTATTACAGTCTATTATCAGTCGGCTGCAATCCAAGACTGATTATTCTACTCTTTAAGTTATTTATCATGTGTTTGGCATCTCCTATCTGGTATGTCCTAATTACAATTCGAGTTTCAAAAACAATATGTTTCTCTTAGTGCTTCAGTTCATCCTGTTTATGATATGTTTCTACTTATGGTTTTGCTGTGATTTTTGCACTTAACTTGATTACACTGTTATCCATTTTACATGTCAAGTATTCCCCCCCCCCCCCCCCCCTTTAGACTCAGCATGTTTATTACCCCATTTTGCATGTTTCAATGTGATTCAGCCCCACTTTGTCTTCTTTGATTCCTGGCACACAACAATATGCACTATATGTTACTTAATCTCAATGTAGTCCTGAACCCATGCTGAACCTATGTGTGACTCTGTCATTGTGTGTTTTCCCTATATGCTTCATACATGTCCCCAACCCCTCATTCCCCTGCTAGTGATTGTTAAACCTGTTCTGGTTCTTGTCTCTTGTCCTATGTGTACTGTTGTGATTCTGAGACTCTGATTGTCTTACCCTCTTTTCTTTCAAACTGTTTTCACTAAAGTAAAACTCTTCTATTGTTCTTCAAAGCTTATTTAAAACCAGTCTATTTTCAAAAGTTGTTCTCATACCTAGCGTTTTCAAAACCTATGTCAAGCACTCTCACTTTATTCTTAGATACCTAAGTTCTGCCCCTCTAATAAATGACTGCTTTGGGATCCCTACGAGATCCCTCTGAACTCTGATGGATTAGAGTTGGCCTTTCCACACTGCACTTACTCATTATGGTTATGAATATCTAGGTGTGAGCACTGCCAGGGATCCCTTGAGGTCCTTAGGGAACTCTGACACACCCATATTATATGAAAGATTGTGAAACCTGCTGGCATTGAGAATTCTGGAGATCTTCGGCCTATTGGTAGGCTCCCTATAGTATAACTTCTTCTTTTTCTTATTTATTTATGTAATTTATGCAAATGGTCTATAATAATTATTTGTAAACGACTATTGGGGACGGATAGTGAAAAGGGAAAGGGTAACTATGCATGCTAAAGGGTAGAAAATCATGTCATTAGGTTTACATTTCTATTTGCGCAATAGAACTCATGTTTAGGATCAATGTATGCAAATCATGCATTAGAAGTCATGTTTCTTAGGTTTAATGTCTACTGCTCCAGCATACCATTTTGATACTACTGTTATATCATTTAGAAATCTTGTGTTAGGGTAAATAATGCTAATAATTGGTATCTCCTGCAATTATGTTTTATACTGCTATGCACACTTAGAAATCATGTTCGTAGGATAACACTAATAAACTGTCACTCTTGCAGCTTCTAAAATCATGCCTAATGTTGTACATATTGTGCATTTAGAAATCCTGCATAGGAATTCTGCATTTGCATCTTTATGCATCTCTACATGTGCATTAGATATCATGTGATAAGATCCTATTCGCTCAACTACACCTTGTCTAACTACTGATGCATAAAAAAGGGTATAAAACAACTTCATTTAGTCTCTCTAAACAACTGGCAATAATTATGTTCTTTGCAACACCTAGAACAACATGTTTAGGTAACAATTTACAATAGTTTTTCTCTAATAATTCTGGTAATTAGTATACACTGTCCCCCTCCTAGGAAAGCCTTAGGTGATTAAATTGTTAAAACTAGAAATATGTCCCCTTTTGTGTATGCTGCCTAATATTTAACAGGTTTTAAATCAGCAGGCAAACTAATTAGGCCTCATCCTGGAGTTATAAAAATAACTCTGCATATCTTCTTATGTTCTGAATTCACATAGACACCATGTCTTAGGGTTCTAATTAACAGTACTGCCATTAATTGTGTTTGAGACGTGCTGTCTATTTGCATTACCCGTGGAGGTAAATTTGAGACTCTTATATGCTCTTCTCTGTTCCTATTTACTGAAGTCCTATGTGTTTTTGCTTTTCGCCTTAGTATTTTTCCTTTAAACCTGAGGGTCTGCCTAGAACTGCCCCAATAGGTAGAGGTCCTAAACTCCTCCAGGGCCATTAAGAAGGGACGGGTAACAACAAGCAATAGAGGTCGCTGACCAACACTCGCTTTAATAACCGCTAAGGGGTGGGAAGGGTAGACATGGATATGATGACCAGTGCGCTAACACCACGTGTAGCCCCTCTTTGAGGAGTGATTATCGGGTATTGTATTGATGTGATACATATGACAAACAACCTAGGATTCCCCTATCCTGTGTGTACAAGTTTAGATTATAATTCCTTCAAAACATTACTTAGATATTAGAAATTTCTCAAACTCTTGTGACACATGTGTGCTTAGACTGCAAATCTTTCAAAACTCTTTACTTGTTTAAACATTAATTGCTTATTCGCAACTTGCTTAAATTCACAAAGTTATTTGGCCGGGAACCACAGTTGTGGACTCTGAGGGGTGCCTAACACCTTCCCCTTGGAGTAATTTCAAGCCCTTACCCTTTCTCTGGTTATCTAAATCTTGTTTGTAAATGACCCTAAATAGGTGCCCTAATGCACCTTAATTCGTTAGGTGGTAACTTTTCGAATCCTTGCATACCCTTTTCCCAAAAGGAAACGAGTTGTCCCAATAATGTCAAGACCCCGACTAATCCAAAAGGAGGAGTTGAAAAAGGGGGAGTGACAGCATAGCGACTCTGCTGGGGATTCTAGGCTTTTACCATAACAAACCACTTTGTGAATTTGTACCTCTTCCCTTTCTCCTTATCTGAAATTAGTTGTTTATTTCCTACAAGTATTTGATTTTCCTCAAAAAGCAAGACTGACAGGTTTCCTTGTTTCCTTTTGTAATATCTTTTTAAATTATAACTGTTGTATTTACTACTTTCACAATGTGCAAATACATGACTACATGCCTTTACTGCTTATTTATTGCATATCATGCTCAACATCATACTCCAATCATGCCAAAACAAATCCTACAGCAACACTTGATGGGTGGTTGCGCCCTTCTTATTTTATATCACCCCTAAATTCTGAAAGGCTTATTTGTGGTAAAACTAGTCGATCAGCAGTGCAATCGACGGTTCCGTATCTTTCCCCCTTGAGTTGTCCGCTCAAGGGTACCAGTCTAGAACCCCATAGAAACCTTACTCCCTTATACTGTTGCATGTATCATGGTCAAACCTAGCGAGGCTAATGTGTTGTCCGCACAATGGACTTTAAGACAACCTCGTCCAAAGTCCACCGGGTTTTCATAATCCCAACGAACATCATCACGTTCTGTGCATTTATTTGGACTAAATGCTTGTATGCTAATCAAAAATGTTAAATTGTCGAGTCTGGTGGGGGTAAGGGCCTAATCATGTTTATCTTGCAAAAATATGAGGCACGAAGTCCCTAGATTCAGCATGGTTACCAATATTCACCTAAAGCTTCTGAACCGGTGGGAGGATCTTCATTCTAGTGATAAGACACTTTTCAAGAAATACTTGGGTAACCTACCGTCTCACCTAGACATTCAACCCAACAACATGTTGATCGAGGATTCCACCTTATTCTGGGATAGCGAAACAGCCGCCTTTCAATTTGAGGACATTGAAATGACACCATTGCTAGAGGAAATAGGAGGACTGGCGGGGTTAGTCTGGGAAACCCCTGGTTGTTAGTGCCTGAAAACCGCACAGGCAAAGGTTTCTTGAAAATGATGGGTCTAAATAAGAATGCATAGTTAGAGTGTCTGACGAAGTCGTACATCCCTTTCGAGTACTTGTATGAAAGGTACGGTCACAACAAATCACACCGTACCTACCATGACAAATTCGCCGTCACATCTTTGGGACATATTCACCAGTATTTGTCTTCATTGTTGGATTCCTTGAGTTGATCGTGTTTCCAACAAAGAAAGAAATGATCCACACTAGGTTAGCCATGGTAACCAAAACCTTGATGGAGGTAATTAGTGGGCAGACTTTCAGCATCGTCCCTATGATCATCTCAGACATATATCGAGCCTTCGAACACTGTCAAAGAGGAGCTAAGCATTTCGAAGTTTGCAATATGTTACTACAACTATGGCTCTTAGAACATCTCCAAAAGGGTCAGTATCGACAAGAATTTCCGCGAAGGCCATAAGGAGACCATATCGCTTTCTATCACCCAAAGCGAATGACTATATTCCCAACAGGTTTGCTTAGCCCGAGACTGCTAAAGAATGGGTAGAGTTCTTCGATACTCTGACTGAGGAGCAGGTACAGTGGATGTCCGAGTGGTTTCCAATAGATGAGTTCATTGTCAGGTCTAGGGATGCACCATTCTTGGTACTAATTGGCCTAAGAGGAACATATCCTTACATTCCTCTCCGGGTTATGAGACAAGCAGGCAGAAAGCAAATTATACTGAGGGTCGACAAGATGAGCCATTTCCGAGCCAACTTTCAGGATGATGATACTCCTCACAAGTGCCAATCCTAACACATGTGGCACTGTAAGATAATAATGGAAAAGGACACGAATAAACCAGACAGATACAACACATGCTATACACCTTTTTACTCATGATGGTTAGAAGACAACTGGATCTTTTACGCAGGCCAGGGTTCAGCCGAGGCCACAGGATCATAGATGAGAGGGCCGAGGCTCGGGTCAAGTATAATCAACTATGCAAGAGGATCCGTGAATGTGAGAACAAGCACCGTCATATACAAGAAACCAATAAGAGGTTGATTGAAGAATGGAAAGACATGGCCGTCCGTTCCAACAGAAAGCTAGAATACTTGGAGCGAAGCATAGTCGAGGTGGAGGGTAAAATCATCAAAAGAGTTGAAGACTATCAAAAGGCTGAAGGGAACGAAGGTGGACATCTAGCCAGAGCATATAGTTGGGGAACCTGTTTAATGGAATCAAGGATGCCGATGTAAAGACCCGTAAATTTCCTTGATTAAAATAATGCCCGAACGAGTCCTGGAGTTGTTATTACTGTGGAAATATCTAAAACGGACCTAATTTGAACAAAAAGTACCCCAGGAGTTAAAGAATTAAAATTGGGTGTTATGTGACGCACTATGCGATTGCATAACGTGTATGCGGACCGCATAGTGGTTGCATACACGGGCAGATCACTGCCCAACTGAAAGACAACTATGCGGTCCAATCTGCGACCGCATTTCGGTTTTGCGGACCGCATAGCTGTCACATTATTGCCTTTGATTTTTAGGGAGGGGTGTTATGCGACGCATTATGCGATCGCATAACAAGTATGCGGACCGCATAGTGGCCGAAAACCTGGGCAGATTGTTTCCAAATTTTTGGCCCACCTAGGGCCATTCTGTGGTCAGCTCTGCGGACCGCATGTCAGGAATGCGATCGCATTCCTGACCGCATATTGGACACGGGCTTTTAATTTTCCAAGCTTTTATACCCGACCCCGTCTTCATTTAACCACTACCCCCTTTCATTTTAACTGGATTCTAAACCAGATAGAGAGAAGAAAAAGAGAGTTCTTGAGAGAGAAGGTTCCAACATCACTCAAATTGATTTTCCAAAATCACTCAAACCCGGATATTATCGAGTAATCAGTCATCTTCTTCGCTAAAAGGTAAGCCTTAACTCTAATTCTCTCAATTTCTCAGATTTTGGATGTGAATAAAGCACTCATGGGTTGGTTTTGAAAAAATGAAAGGTGAAACCTTGCATGCATGTGAATGTAACTCCGTAACCTAGTAATGGGGCAAACGAAATTGGGTAATTATGCATAAAAAGGGGTTAGTAACCTAAGGGATCGCATAGTGTTTGATGAAATGCTTAATTGAATTCGAGGTTCCTAATCCTAAGTGAAATAGGTCACATTGTGGAATAGATTGACGGTGCCCGACGATCCGGTGAATTGTGATAGAAATTAAAAAGGGAAAACTCGACTCCAGGTATGTATGGCTAACTTTAATCTTTATAAAATTGCTTGGTGTTGTCCGAGCATACGGTACGTGTATTGGTGTGAATATGTGCAAATGGTTGTTCAAATTTTGTTGAAGCGTGAAGTGTATTCCTTGTCTGTATTTAGTTGATCACCACACTACCATGCTATGTGAAATGATGCTAGTAGGTAAATGAATCCAAGAGTATGAATGTATATGCTAAAGGTTGTGTAACAAGTAAAACAAAGGTGTTGTGGTGTGATGTAATTGAACTAAACGACTGTGGAAATATCGTATATGATTCATTGTTTGGTAAGGTTTATTGTGGCACGATTTATTTTATACGTATTGCGGGTTGTAAGGAAGCTATATTCCTACTACTGAAATTTTCTGTGATTGAATTGTGAACTGTCATTGTTGATATGAGATATGATTGTCTGGTGGGATCGGGTTGCGCACCGCAACAAGAGGGATAAGGGTGATATGTGAGAAGTGATAAGGGTGAGATGTGATTGTCCGGTGGGATCGGGTTGCACGCCGCAACAGAAACATAAGAAATGATTTTGATTGTCAGGTGGGATCGGGTTACCCGCCGCAACAGAAGAAATAAGGGTGGAATGTTGAGAAGGGATAAGGGTGGAATTGTGATTATGATTGCGATGAAGTGAGAATTGTGGAACTTCCATTTTGTTTCTTTCTATATCATTTTGCAGTGATTGTGTGACTCCCTGTCTGTCTCTATCCTGTGCATTGTTGAGTTTACTTAGAGTAAAATTTGTTCATACATACCAGTAAAATTCAAATGTACTGACGTCCCTTTTGCTGGGGGCGCTACATTCTTGTGATGATTGTAGGTGGTTCTATAGCAGGTACTCCAGCCCACCAACAATAGTGCCTCATCTACGTCCCATCAGCTATTTTGGTGAGTTCCTTTCCTCTCGGGGCCCTGTGTGGTTCATGCCACTTCTTCTTCCGGATTTTCATTTTGGTATTTGTATAGGGTATAGCCGGAGCCTTGTTACTGGCAAGTATTATATAACTCCTTTGTACTCTTAGAGGCTCCGTAGACAGGAAATGTGGGTTATGTACATATGTATTTTGGGCAGTATAACTTGTAGACCACGTAAAGTAAACCTGTATGTTATGTATATTTTGTAAGTATTGTACCACATGTGGGTAATGACAGAAATCTAGAATTTAATTCCAGGTTGTAAGAATGTGTTTAAATTATAATTGAATAATGTACATTGGAATCACGGGGTAATACGTGGGATGGAAAAGGGAATCCAGGTTCGCTTGACTGGGGCTACCAGGTCGAGCGTCGGTCGTGTCCCTCGGTATTGGGGCGTGACAAACTTGGTATCAGAGCCTAAGGTTTTTAAAAGAGTCCTAGGATGTCTCGGATCCGTGTCTAGTAGAGCCCTTCTTATCAGTGTGTTGTCGACCACATCTATAATTAGGGGGATACATGGACATTTAGGAAATTACCCTCTTATTGTTATTCTATATCATGCGGTGAACCGGAAAGTGAAAATATCCTTGCCTAATTCGTGCTTTGTTCTGAAATTTTCAGTAATGGCACCAAAGAAGAGAGCTTGACTCAGCCTTGAGGCCAATGCCACCCCAAGTGTGGCTGTGAATCATGTACCTGGTAGTGCGGGTGAGAGTGACTCCCCGACCTTGAATCTGCCTGACCCTTCTATTCCGGATCAAAGCATTCCTGTTCCTGCGGCGGCGGAGGGTGCTGCAATCCCTCCCGCTGATATTATTGATCCCTCTACAGTTCTAGCTTCCGGTCCCGGTATGTCCGAGGGGGACCTCAGAGGAGCTATTCATATGCTGACTCAGTTGGTGGTCTCTCAAGCCTAAAGATCTCATGCTACCCCTGCTTCCTCCAACGGACAGGGAGATTCCGCCGGCTCCAGAGTCAACCAGTCTCTGCGGTTGGCCCCTCCAGAGTTCTCAGGTACGGATCCAAAGGCCGATCCAAGATTTTCTTGATAAGATGTATAAGACCCTTCGGGTGATGAAGGCTACAGAGACAGAGGGGGTCGAGTTAGCTTCGTACAGGTTGAGGGGAGCAACATATTCCTTGTTCGAGATGTGGGAGGGTTCCCGTGGGGAGGGAAGTCCTCCGGCTAGATGGGACGAGTTCGTGGATGCGTTCATGGATCACTTTTTGCCTGCCGAGACTATGGCAGCCCGTGTTACTGAGTTTGAGGTCTTTAAGCAGGGCAGTATGAGTGTTTGGAGTACCACATGGAGTTCGTAAGGTTGTCCAAGTATGCTCCTCAGTTAATGTCGACCATGGATGCTCGAGTTCGACGATTTGTTCAGGGTCTCAGTTATTTGGTTGTGAATGAGGATGCTACAACGGCTTTACACTCGGATTTGAATTATGGAAATATCGTGGGGTTCGCCCAGGTCACGGAGGCTAGAAAGTTGAAGATACGGGCAGATAGGGAGAGTAGCAGCAGAGCCCGGTCAGTGGGTCACTCAAGGAGCGCAGTTGCAGGGGGAGACCAGTTCAGGGGAGGGGGCCATCAGGGCCATCCCAGTCTTATGCACAGTCCTCAACCAGTGAACCGACATCCGTGTACCGTTATCAGCCGAATAGTCATTGGAGACCAGGATTTGACAGCATGAGACCCCATCAGTCAGGTCGTCCTAGAGGAAGGATCAAGCAGCAGGGGAGGGCTCCGTGCCCTGAGTGCGGAGGGTTCCATACTGAGGCTTGTTATTAGGATCGCCCGATATGCTACAGGTGTGGGGTGAGGGGTCATCTTCAGCGGGATTGCCGTGCGCCAAGCCAGGGCATGGGTAGGGGATTTGCCCAGTCATCCGGTTCTTCAGCCGCCACATCTTCAATGCGTCGTCCAGCTCAAGCAGGACATGGTTGATTTAGGGGTGGAGCTCGTGGTAGAGGTGGACCCGACCGATTCTATGCTTTGAGTGGTCGCCAGAATGCGGAGGCTTCTCCAGATGTTGTTACAGGTATTCTGAATGTTCAAGCACTTGATTGTTATGCTCTTATTGATCCGGGGTCCTCCTTGTCTTATGTTACCCCGTATATTGCTTCAAGTTTTGGGATAGAATCCGAACAGCTTCATGAGCCGTTCTCTGTATCGATTCCGGTTGGTGATTCTATTACAGCAGCGCGAGTCTATAAGAATTGTGTTGTCACGGTATATGGTCGCATTACCACGGTCGATCTTATTGAGCTTGGGATGGTAGATTTTGATATTATTATGGGAATGGACTGGCTTTATTCGTGTTTTGCTAAACTCGACTGCCGAATGAGGGTCATGAGACTCGAGTTTCCTAATGATCCGGTTATTGAGTGGAAGGGGAATGGTGTGGTTCCGAAGGATAGGTTTATTTCCTACCTTAAGGCTTCGAAGATGATTAATAAGGGATGTATCTATCATTTGGTCTGGGTCGCGGACACCGCTTCAGAAGTGTCGGCCCTCGAGTCCGTGCCAGTCGTGAATAAGTTTCTTGAAGTGTTTCCGGACGAGTTCCCAAAGATTCTGCCAGATAGGGAGATTGCTTTCGGGATTGATGTATTGCTAGATACGCAGCCTATATCTATTCCACCATACAGAATGGTGCCAGCAAAGTTCAGGGAGTTAAAGGAGTAGTTGAAGGATTTATTAGAAAAAGGGTTCATTTGGCCGAGTGTGTCGCCGTGGGGCGCTCCGGTTCTTTTCGTCAGAAAGAAGGATGGGTCGCTTCGGATGTGTATCGATTATCAACAGCTCAACAAAGTCACTATCAAAAACAAGTATCCATTGCCTTGAATAGATGATTTGTTTGATCAATTGCAAGGTGCGAGGTTCTTCTCCAAAATTGATTTACGGTCTAGGTATCATCAGTTAAAGATCAGAGAGAAGGATATTCCTAATACCGCCTTCAGGACTCGTTATGGTCATTTTGAATTATTGGTAATGTCCTTTGGGCTGACCAATGCTCCAGCAGCTTTCATGGATCTTATGAATCGGGTTTTCAAGCCATTTCCTTCGTGATTGTTTTTATTGATGACATCCTTGTCTACTCGCGGAGTCGGGAAGATCATGCCAATCACCTCAGGGCAGTCCTGCAGACTCTTCATCATCACCAGTTGTATGCTAAGTTTCAAAATGTGAGTTTTGCCTAGAATCAGTCGCGTTTCTGGGTCCTGTTGTTTCTAGAGAAGGGATTCAGGTTGATACCCATAAGATCGCGACAATGAAAGATTTGCCTAGACCAACGACCCTGATAGAGATTCGTAGTTTCTTGGGTCTAGCTTGGTATTATCGGAGGTTTGTGGAGGGATTCTCTACCCTCGCCTCCCCGTTGACTAAATTGACGCAAAAAGCAGTGAAGTTCCAGTGGTCCGACGCTTGTGAGAAACTTTTTCAGGAATTGAAGTCGAGATTGACTTCGACATCGGTATTGACCTTGCCAGAAGGTATAGAGGGAATTATGGTTTATTGTGATGCTTCAAGAGTTGGTTTGGGGTGTGTGTTGATGCAACATGGGAAGTTTATAGCATATGCTTCAAGTAAAATCAAGAATCACGAGAAGAATTATCCGACGCATGATTTGGAGCTTGCGGCAGTGGTGTTCGCATTAAAAATTTGGCAGCATTATCTTTATGGAGTCCACGTGGACGTGTTATCAGACCACAAGAGTCTTCAGTATTTATTCAAGCAGAAGGAACTGAATCTAAGGCAGCGGAGGTGGTTAGAATTGCTTAAGGATTATGATATGAACATCTTGTACCATACAGGAAAGGCGAATGTGGTGGCCGACGCTCTCAGTCGGAAGTCTATGGGTAGTTTGGCTCATTTGGAAGCGGATCAGAGGCCTTTGGCTCGGGAGGTTTACCAATTGGCCAGTCTGGGGGTTAGTCTCTCGACCTCAGACAAAGGGAATGTCGTGGTGCATAATGGGGCAGAATCGTCACTTGTAGCGGAAGTCAAGGAAAAGCACTTTATTGATCCAGCATTGGCGCAGTTGAGGGAGGCAATTTTGAATGGCCAGAATTCAGCATTTTCACTCGGCAACAATGATGGTGTATTGCGATGTCAGAGTAGGCTGTGTGTCCCCGATATGGATGGTCTTCGGGAAAGGGTAATGGCGGAGGCACACAATTCCAGGTATTCCGTGCATCCAGGTTTTACGAAAATGTATCATGATCTCCGGAAAATTTAATGGTGGAGCGGTATGAAGAGGGATGTGGCGGACCTTGTATCCAAATGTTCACATTGTCAATAGGTGAAGGCTGAGTATCAGAGGCCCGGTGGGTTAACCCAGCTTGTGGAAATACCAATGAGGAAGTGGCAAATGATTAATATGGATTTCGTGGTAGGGTTACCTTGCACTCAGCGCAAGTTCGACTCAATTTGTGTGATAGTGGATCGACTCACGAAATCAGCTCACTTTTTGCCAGTCAAGTCCACCAACACAGCGGAACAGTATGCTCAATTGTACATTAAAGAGATAGTTAGACTTCATGGCACTCCAGTTTCTATTATCTTAGATCGAGGGGCCTAGNATTTGGGTGATAGTGGATCGACTCACGAAATCAGCTCACTTTTTGCCAGTCAAGTCCACCAACACAGCGGAACAGTATGCTCAATTGTACATTAAAGAGATAGTTAGACTTCATGGCACTCCAGTTTCTATTATCTTAGATCGAGGGGCCTAGTTCACAGCTAATTTTTGGCGGAAAGTTCAGCAAGGTTTGGGTACTCAGGTAAATCTAAGCACGGCTTTCCATCCACAGACTGATGGTCAGGCAGAGCGGACTATTCGGACGCTTAAAGATATGCTACGGGCTTGTGTTTTAGACATCAAGGGTAATTGGGATGATCATTTGCCGCTTGTCGAGTTTGCTTATAATAACAGCTTCCATGCTAGTATCCGAATGGCCCCGTTTGAGGTATTGTACGGAAGGAGGTGTAGATCTCCGATCGGATTGTTCGAGGTTGGTGAAGCAGAATTGTTAGGACCAGATCTTGTGCACCAAGCTATGGAGAAAGTTAGAGTTATTCAGGAAAGGATGAAAACTGCTCAGAGTCGCCAGAAATCTTATGCCGATGTTCGCCGGAGAGAATTAGAATTCCAAGTATATGATTGGGTGTTCTTAAAGGTGTCTCCCATGAAGGAGTGATGCAGTTTGGGAAGAAGGGGAAATTGAGCCCCAGGTACATCGGGCCGTATCGGACTGCTCAAAGGATAGGGTTAATAGCGTATAGGTTGGAATTGCCCCCTTAGTTGTTATTAGTACACCCCGTGTTCCACGTGTCCATGTTGAAGAAGGTAATTGGAGATCCATCCACCATCGTGCCAGTCGAAACCATTGAGGTAAATGAAGAGCTATCATATGAAGAGGTTCCGATTGCTATTCTTGATAGGCAAGTGCGTAAATGAGAAATAAGGAAATTGCTTCAGTCAAAGTGTTATGGTGAAGTCAGCAAGTCGAAGAAGGTACATGGGACGCGGAGAAGGAAATGAAAGAAAAGTACCCCCACTTGTTTGAATGAGTCTAGTAGTGAATCGTGCGCGTTCCTATTCCTATGCAATTGTAAGTTGTGGTTAATGTTTCATAAGAAGGGACCCTATCTTGTATACCACAATTGTTTGTGATGTCCTTACTTGAAAAATATATGACCCCTTTAAAGCAAATAAAAGTTTTGTGAAACAAATGTGCTAAGTAAGTGATTAATGGTAGTGTAGATTGGTAATGGTTAATTGAATTGTCTATGATCTATTGAGGTGATTGAACTGTATGGGGCGCACTGAAATGGCCCAAAGTTATGTGCAAATATGTCACACTGATTCAATCATGTGCAATTGTGAGGTAAGGAGAATGAGTTATGTGTAGTTGATAAAGTGACCAAATACTTGTAAATTGTTGAGGTAACAACTTGGTGTTTGAGCTATTGAATGGTTAAAACTGTGTAATAGTGCTTGGAAATGTGTTTTGGGGGCTCTCTGACAGGTATATAGGCCTAATTACAAAGGAAACTTCAGCAAAAAATTTCTGACATAATCGGAGTTTGTAAACAAATCTGGAAATTTCATATCATGCTTTCAAACTAATTGATTTTCAAATCCTCATTCGAGGACGAATGATTTTA
>ML282393.1:0-102770 GCA_005239495.1 Nicotiana undulata | reverse complement strand
TAAAATTTCTTGCTTAAAATAATGCCCGAACGAGTCCCCGAGTTGTTTTTACTGTGGAAATTCCTAAAACGGACCTAATTTGAACAAAAAGTACCCCAGGAGTTAAAGAATTAAAATTGGGTGTTATGTGACGCACTATGCGATTTCATAACGTGTATGCGGACCGCATAGTGGTTGCATACACGGGCAGATCACTGCCCAACTGAAAGACAACTATGCGATCCAATCTGCGACCGCATTTCGGTTTTGCGGACCGCATAGTTGTCGCATTATTGCCTTTGATTTTTAGGGAGGGGTGTTATGCGACGCATTATGCGATCGCATAACAAGTATGCGGACCGCATAGTGGCCGAAAACCTGGGCAGATTGTTTCTAAATTTTTGGCCCACCTGGGGCCATTCTGTGGTCAGCTCTGCGGACCGCATGTCAGGAATGCGATCGCATTCCTGACCGCATATTTGACACGGGCTTTTAATTTTCCAAACTTTTATACCCGACCCCAGCTTCATTTAACCCCCACCCCCTTTCATTTTAACTGGATTCTATATAAGATAGAGAGAAGAAAAAGAGAGTTCTTGAGAGAGAAAGTTCCAACATCACTCAAATTGATTTTCCAAAATCACTCAAGCCCGGATATTATCGAGTAATCAGTCATCTTCTTCGCTAAAAGGTAAGCCTTCACTCTAATTCTCCCAATTTCTAAGATTTTGGATGGGAATAAAGCACTCATGGGTTGGTTTTGAAAAAATGAAAGATGAAACCTTGCAAGCATGTGAATGTAACTCCGTAACCTAGTAATGGGGCAAACGAACTTGGGTAATTATGCACAAAAAGGGGGTTAGTAACCTAAGGGATCGCATAGTGTTTGATGAAATGCTTAATTGAATTCGAGGTTCCTAATCCTAAGTGAAATAGGTCACATTGTGGAATAGATTGACAGTGCCCGACGATCCGATGAATTGTGATAGAAATTAAAAAGGGAAAATTCGACTCCATGTATGTATGGCTAACTTTAATCTTTGTAAAATCGATTGGTGGTGTCCGAGCATACGGTACGTGTATTGGTGTGAATATGTGCAAATGGTTGTTCAAATTGTGTTGAAGCGTGAAGTGTATTCCTTGTCTGTCTTAAGTTGATCACCATACTGTCATGCTATGTGAAATGATGCTAGTAGGTTAATGAATCCAAGAGTATGAATGTATATGCTAAAGGCTGTGTAACAAGTAACGAAAAGGAGTTGTGGTGTGATGTAATTGAACTAAACGGCTGTGGCAATATCGTATATGATTCACTGTTTGGTAAGGTTTATTGTGGCACGATTTTTTTTTTACGTATTGTGGGTTGTAAAGAAGCTATATTCCTATTGCTGAAATTTTCTGTGATTGAATTGTGAACTGTCATTGTTGATATGAGATATGATTGTCTGGTGGGATCGGGTTGCGCCCCGAAACATGAGGGATAAGGGTGATATGTGAGAAGTGATAAGGGTGAGATGTGATTGTCTGGTGGGATTGGGTTGCACGCCGCAACAGAAACATTAGAAATGATTGTGATTGTCAGGTAGGATCGGGTTGCGCGCCGCAACAGAAGAAATAAGGGTGGAATGTTGAGAAGGGATAGGGGCGGAATTGTGATTGTGATTGTGATGAAGTGAGAATTGTGGAACTTCCATTGTGTTTCTTTCTATATCTTTGTGCAGTGATTGTGTGACTCTCTGTCTGTCTCTTGCCTGTGCATTGTTGAGTTTACTTAGAGTAAAGTTTGTTCATACATACCAGTACAATTCAAATGTACTGACTTCCCTTTTGCCGGGGGCGCTACATTCTTGTGATGATTATAGGTGGTTCTATAGCAGGTACTTCAGCCCACCAACAGTAGTGCCTCCTCTACGTCCCATCAACTGGTTTGGTGAGCCCCTTTCCTCTCGGGGCCCTGTGTGGTTCATGCCACCTCTTCTTCCGAATTTATATTTTGGTATTTGTGTAGGGTATAGCCGGAGCCTTATTACCGGCAAGTATTATATAGCTCCTTTGTACTCTTAGAGGCTCCGTAGACAGGAAATGTGGGTTATGTACATATGTATTTTGGGCAGTATAACTTGTAGACCACGTAAAGTAAACCTGTATGTTATGTATATTTTGTAAGTATTGTACCACATGTGGGTAATGACAGAAATCTATAAGTTAATTCCAGGTTGTAAGAATGTGTTTAAATTATAATTGAATAATGCACATTAGAATCACGGGGTAATACGTGGGATGGAAATGGGAATCCAGGTCCGCATTACTGGGGCTACCCGGTCGAGCGCAGGTCGTGTCCCTCGGTTTTGGGGCGTGACAGCCGAGTCTGGGGAAGGTCCTTCTGGGACCAAGTAGGATAGTGTTTCTTTTTCTCTTTATCAATGTAATAAGGCCAATGGCATTTAGTGACTTTATTTCTTGTTTATGATTTTAGTATCGTTTTGGATTCGTCTATTTTTACATTACTGAAATGAGGCATTCTGGCATTTAAGTTCTCCAAATCAATTTGTCGCTAGGCCTACCTCGGGCACAACGAGGCTCCCAAATTAGGACACGCTTTATATTCTCGCACTATGTATTTAAATACCGCAATATGTTTCATAATCCTCACTGACTTGGCTACCTTTTGTTTTGTTTTTTGTTTCCTTTCTTTTGATTATTCCCCTCCCCAAAGGTTGGTTCGTGCACTCTGGCATCATCATAATACTACACAAGATCAAGGGGCCCTCCACCCTCTCCTCCTCCTAGTCCTCCCAAAGGAAGAAGCAAAGGCAAAGGAAAAATGGAAAATTTGGGCAACACAACACCAGTTGAACGAGTAGAGTCCACTAACGGCCTGGGTAATCAAGTTCAGAACGAGGCTATGTCACAACTAGAGCAAAGGTTGGTGAAGCTCCAAGGTGAGCTTGAGCAGGTCTAGAATTTGGCAAACTTATCCTTCACACTCAGTGTGCCTGATGTCAACCATCTTAACACCCAAAATCCCATACCTCTTCAAAACACCCCAAACAAACAGAATCATCCTGCAACTCATCACCACACCACTACACAAAAGAATCAAACTCTTCCACCACAATACAATGCTTTACACACTCCAAGGAATACTCCACTACTCGTCCCCGAGCCACAAAACTCCATAAATGATCACCTTTACACCCAGGCGCCAGACCATCATAACAACCCCATATATGTGGAGAATATGCCGCACTCCACCCAACCCATTTCATACACACCTGAGTCTAGTGAAAAGAATTTTCTTATCAAGAATTTGGCTGAAGAACTTAAGAAGCTGACCAGCCGGGTTCAAGGCGTTGAGGGAAGCAAATGAGTCGAGGGGCTGAACTACGAAGACCTCTGCATACAACCCAATGTCAAAATGCCTGAGGGGTACAAAACTCCTAAGTTCGAGATGTGATGGTACATGTGATCTGAGGGTCCATCTGAGGACATACTGTGATAAGCTAGTTGGAGTAGGAAAGGAAGAAATGATTCGAATAAAGCTATTTATGAGGAGCTTAACCGGGGATGCTCTGTCTTGGTACATCAGCCAAGACCCCAGGAAATGGTCTAATTGGGTGTGCATGGCGTCAAAATTCATTGACCAGTTTAGGTTTAATACGGAGAATGCGCCAGACATGTTCTATATTCAGAACCTTAAGAAGAAGCCCACGGAAACTTTTCGCGGGTATGCTACTCGCTGGAGATCTGAAGCTGCTAAAGTCAGGCCTGCCTTAGACGAAGAACAAATGAATAAGTTCTTTGTCTGAGCTCAAGATCCAAAATGAGCGGTTGATGGTGATCGAGAATCATAAATTATATGATATTATCAAACTGGGTGAAAGAATTGAGGAAGGAATTAAAAGCGGTATGGTCGCCAACTTTGAATCCTTACAAGCTACAAATAAGGCTCTATAGTTTGGTGGTGTGTCCAAGAAGAGGGATGTGGGAGCCGTGATGGTTGTAAGAGAACCAAATCCCCGCTGAAATATCAAACCTACCAAACACCTCCACTCACATATCAACCAACACCTTCATACCAAGCACCTTCACCCACATACCAGTCAGAACCTCCACTGACATATCAGTCATCTCCACCACCCACCTATCAGACTACTTCTCCCATATATTCCCAGCTCACTCCTGTTTACCATGCCTATAGCTCTCAACCATCCCACTATCAGTCACCCCCTGCTCGCCAAAATTTCCCTAGACCTCAACCCAGCTTTGATCGCCGAGCTCCTAAACAATACACTACCATTGCCAAACCTATCGACCAACTATATGAGAAACTGAAAGCCGCTGGTTATGTCACACACATCCCTGCTGCCAACCCCAAGATTACCTCTCAATGGGTTAATCTAAATAAAACATGCGCATACCATTCCGGCATGAAGGGACACAGGATTGAGGAATGCCGCTCGCTGAAAGATAAGATACAGTCTTTGATTGATAATAAGGTCATTATAGCTAAGGAATCCACTCCTAATGCCTACAACAATCCACTCCCAGACCATAAGGGAGGATGCATCAACATGATCAAGGTAGAAGAAGATTGGGACCCAGAGGGGTCGATTGGGTTGATCATAGAAGGCGATGACCCATAGAGGCCAGCGGTTACTCTTAACCCTATCATAGTCCAGATTCATCCATCCGAAGATGTTGAGATAGATACATCAATACCTTTTGAGTTTGAAGCAGCACAACCTGCAAAGGCATCTACGCTGCGTGAGGTCAAAGTTATACCATCTGAAAATGCGCCTGCACTATTTGAGGTTGTGGTTATGCCACCTGCGAAGGCACCTATTCTGTTCGAAGTAAAGGTAGCTACACCAATCACAGTGGCAGTGTCAACCACGCCACCTTTCTAAACTAATGTTATACCGTGGGATTATGTAGATGAGGCAAGAAGAAAACGCAAAGTCAAGATTGAAGAGGCTACTGTTGCACAGGGAATGATAAGGACTGGCAGGGTCTATACACCAGAACACTAGGCTGAATCAAGAAAACATGCTTACAACAAGCCACCCATCATTGAGACAGGCCCAGATGACCTTTGGAGGAAGGTGCAGGCTAAATAATACTCTGTCATTGATCAGTTGAACAAAACCCCAGCTCAGATATCCATTTTGTCATTGCTGCAAAATTCAGAGGCACACAGAAATGCTTTGATGAAAGTGATGAACGAAGCATATGTACCAAATAACATCACTAGTGGGGAAATGGCCAATATGGTAGGTCAAGTGCTGGAGAGTCATAAGACCACTTTCCATGAGGACGAACTGCCTCCTGAGGGGCTAGATCATAACAAAGCACTGCACATCACTGTGCAATGTGAGGACTACTTCATCACCAGGATTCTGATCGACGGGGGATCCAGTCTCAATATCTGTCCATTGACAACGCTCAACAAATTGGGCAAAGGGTTGTACGAGATAAGAGATGGGTCGATGAATGTAAAAGCTTTCGATGGTTCGCAGAGGTCCACCATCGGCGAAATCAGCCTTTTTTACAAATGGGGCCTACGTGGTTCGAAATTGATTTTCAGGTAATACGCATATAAGCGTCCTACAACATGTTACTAGGACGGTCATGGATACATGCCGATGGGGCCGTGGCATCAACGCTGCATCAGGCAGTGAAATTTGAATGGAACCATCAAGAAGTAATCATCCACGGAGACGGAAGCAATCCTATTTACAGTCGCCAGATAATTCTGGTGGTCGAAGGTAGAAGGAAGTTGGGTGGAGAAACTTACCACCACATTGATAGGGTCAACGCAATAGACAAAGACAAATGGTGGGATAGTAAAATAGCAAGAATGATGAACTGGAGAGGGGGCAAGAATCTCCAAGGGATCTCCAAACCGATACAGCTCAAGAGCCATGGCACCACCTTCGTTCTGGGATACAAATATACTTGGGAAGAGTTCAAGAACTGGTCACCACCCTGGAGAGATCCTTAGTACCCCTTGGAGCAGCCAATACCACATCTGGGGTAGACCTTTCAGTAGGCCCGATGTTATATGGGAGTCAGAGGAAGAAGAAGCACTGGCAGCTTTGAAGAATCTATTCCTGGAGAAGGATGGTATGGACTGTTACGTAATTTTTGAGGAGGAGGGGGAGGAAGGCCCTTCCATACAGGCCGTGGGCAGAGGAACGTCTCTTAAGAACTGGACTATCAGAACAGCCAGGGCCTGACGAGTCCTGGGGTAGCAAGGCTGAACAAGCATTGTTTATTTCTTTCATTTGCTAAATGATATCCTTTTCACATTTTATTTCTGCAATAAGACCTTCAATGTTCTAAAAACATTTACTCAATTTATCAAAAGCACTTTTATGTTTTTATGAATCGATATTTATTATTATCATTTTTTCTCTCATTACTTTATCTATACAACATGACTATTACTTGGCTTGATGAAACTGTGACATGCAGCGAAACAACGCAACAAAAGGATAGTGACTCAGAAAAAGAGGATGATAGCATACCTGATGAAATTGTGAAGGAGGCTGAAAATTTTGAGAACAAACCTAAGTCCAACCTGGACAAAACTGAGGTCATCAGCTTGGGAGATTCAGAAAATGTCAAGGAAACTCGCATCAGCGTCCATTTATCACCGTCAGAGAAAGAGGAATACACACAATTCTTGAAAGAGTATGAAGACATATTTGCATGGTCTTACGATGATATGACAGGTCTGACATGAGTTTGAAAATCAAGGAAGAAGTTACCAAGCAAATCAACGCCAAGGTTCTCAGGGTAGTTGAGTACCCGAAATGGATAGCCAACATTGTGCCAGTGCCTAAGAAGGATGGAAAGGTCATGGTTTGTGTTGACTACCGGGATCTCAACCGGGCTAGTCCGAAGGATGATTTCCCGTTGCCAAATATACACATCCTGATTGACAATTGCGCCATGAATGAACTTCAGTCGTTCATGGATTGCTTCACAGGTTACCATCAGATTTGGATGGATGAGGAAGATGCTGAGAAAACGGCTTTCATTACGCCGTGGGGAGATTACTGCTACAAGATGATTCCATTCGGCCTAAAGAATGATGAGGCTACCTATATGAGAGCTATGACCACTATTTTCCACGATATGATACATAAAGAGATCGAGGTATATGTGGACGATGTCATTATCAAGTCCAAGAAAGCTACCGACCAAATAGCAGATTTGAGAAAGTTCTTCAACAGGTTGTGGAAATACAATATGAAACTAAACCCCGCAAAGTGTGCATTCGGGGTCCCTGCTAGGAAATTAATCGGGTTCATTGTCATCCGTCGAGGGATAGAATTGGATCCGTCAAAGGTCAAATCCTCCAAGAGTTACCACCGCCAAGGAATAAGAAAGATGTGATGAGTTTCCTGGGACGCCTTAACTACATTAGCCGGTTCATAACGTAGTTTACAGTTATATGTGAGCCGATCTTCAAGATGTTGAAGAAGGATGTCGCGACCAAATGGACCGATGATTGTCTAAAGGCCTTCGACAGAATTAAGGAGTACTTGTCAACACCGCCTTGGTACCACCTGAGCCAAGAAGACCTTTATTACTCTACCTTGCAGTATTAGACGGAGCTTTCGACTGTGTTCTGGGGCAGCACGACGAGACAGGAAGAAAAGAGAAGGCCGTATATTATCTGAGTAAGAAGTTCACTCCATACGAGGCTTGGTATTCTCTATTGTAATGTACCTGTTGTGCTATAACTTGGGTAGCCCAGAAGCTAAGGCACTACTTCTGTGCTTACACAACATATCTCATATAAAGGATGGATCCTTTGAAGTACATCATTCAGAAGCCCATGCCCACTGGTAAGTTGGCCAAGTGGCAAATCCTGCTGAGTGAGTTCGACATTGTCTATGTTATTCAGAAGGCAGTCAAGGGACAAGAATTGGCAGACCATCATGTTGAGAACCCTGTGGATAGAGAATACAAACCACTGATTTTCCCGATGAAGAGGTATCATTCATAGGAGAGGACATTGCAGAATCCTATAAGGGTTGGAGAATGTTCTTCGATGGAGCGGCGAATTTCAAAAGAGCCGGCATTGGATCTGTCCTGATATCGGAAACTGGTCAACATTATCCGGTATATGCTAAACTAAGATTCCCCTGCACCAACAACATGGCAGAGTATGAAGCCTACATCTTAGGGCTCAACATGGCCATCGACATGAATGTCCAAGAGCTGTTAGTGATTGGTGACTCAGACTTGCTAATACACCAAGTACAAGGGGAATGGGCTACTAAGAATTCCAAGATACTACCGTATCTGTACCACGTGCAGTAATTGAGAAAGAGGTTCACGAAGATAGAATTTTGGCACATCCCTAGAATTCAGAACGAGTTCGCCGATACATTGGCCACTCTATCATCCATGATACAACACCTAGATAAGAACTTCATTGACCCTATTACGGTGAAGATCCATAGCCATCCGACCTACTGTGCCCATATTGAAGAGGAAGCACACAGAAAACCATGGTTCCACGATATCAAGGAGTATTTGGCAAAGGGAGAGTACCAGAGCTTGCAAATCATACTCATAAACGCGCGCTCCGAAGATTGTCCAACTGTTTCTTTCACATCGGAGGAATCCTGTACAGGAGGACTACCGATTTGGGATTATTGAGATGTGTTGATGCTAAGGAAGCCTCCAAATTACTTGAAGGGATACATGCTGGGACCTGTGACCCACATATGAACGGCTTTGTCTTGGACAAGAAGATACTCAGGGCCGGTTATTTCTTGATGACCATGGAAACGGACTGCATCCAGTATGTCTGGAAATGTTACCGATGTCAGATACATGCAGATATGATAAAGGTACCTCCAAACGAGCTCAATGCAACAAGTTCACCTTGGCCATTCGCCGCCTGGGGAATGGACGTCATTGGACCGATCGAGCCTACAACCTTAAATGGACACAGGTTCATCTTAGAAGCTATTGATTATTTTACCAAATGGGTCGAAGCAGCATATTACAAAGCAGTGACTAAGAAAGTCATGGCAGACTTTGTCCGCGACCGCATTGTTTGTCAATTCGAAGTTCCAGAGTAAATAATCACCGACAACGGCTCCAATCTCAATAGTGACCTAATGCAAGCTATGTGCGAGACTTTCAAGATCAAACACAAGAATTCCATAGCCTACAGACCTCAGATGAATGGAGATGTAGAACCCGCCAACAAGAACATCAAGAAGATACTGAGGAAGATGATAGAAAATCACAAGCAGTGGCATGAGAAGTTATCATTTGCTTTACTAGGATATCGCACCACAGTCCGCACATCAACTGGGGAAAGTCCTTACTTGCTGGTTTATGGTACAGAAGCTGTCATTCCTGCCGAAGTTGAGATTCCTTCCTTAAGAATCATACAAGAAGTTGAGCTCAGAGATGAAGAGTGGGTAAAGAGACGTTATGAGCAACTAGCCCTCATAGACGGGAAAAGAATGAATGCTATGTCATGGTCAACTTTATCAGAATAGAATGACCCGAGCTTTCAATAAAAGGGTCAAGCCAAGACAGTTCACACCAGGGCAGCTGGTGTTAAAGAAGATCTTTCCACATCAAGATGAAGCCAAAGGGAAATTCTCTCCCAACTATCAAGGTCCATACATGGTTCACCGAGTATTGAGAGGATGAGCTCTTATACTTGCAGAAATGGATGGAGAAGTTTGTCGAAGCCAATCAATTCAGATGCAGTCAAACGATACTATGTATAATCTTTATGCGTTCTCAATTATGTAAATTGAGCTACACCAGACCTGATTCCCGTTTAAGAAGGGATACGTAGGCAGCCCTATGGGTTCGGTCACAATTCAATAAAAAAATTCATTTTCCCCGCAATTGGAAACTACGGCAAAATTTTGAGAAGGACCCTCAAAATTCCGAAGCAAGTTCATCAGATCGCCGCACGTGCAACACTTAGAAGCATCAACCCATAAAACTGGGCAGAATTTTGATGACGGCCCTCAAAATTCTGTAGCACGAAAGGTAGCAATGTCTCGAACCGTGTCACGATCGTTGGCTCATCTAAACTATTTTTAAAATACATTTTTATACTACATCTTTACAAATCATGCATACTTACTCTTGAAAACAACTTTGTTTAGCAAACGCTACCCCGATGATATGAACAGGATCATCAGACCAAGCGTACAAATCAAGAAAATCCAGCGGGGATACGAACCAACCTTCCCATTTTATAGAACTCACGATTTTTGTTTGGATGCAGGCACAAAGGTTGCAAAATCTCAAAATTTATTGTCCGCCCAAAGGACAGACATTGTTCAAATATATGATTCTCAAAGCCATCGCACCTGCCGACATTCACTATCATCGCAAACAAAATAATTCTCCATATTCACAATGCTCACAACGATCACGATACCGCAGTCTACTACCAGCTAAGAAACTCTACTGTCATTTATTTAATCTTGCATAAGCCTAATTTTCTGCCTTCCTCTGCATATGGCTACCTTTCTGCCTTCCTTTGCATAAGGCTACCTTTATTCCTTTCCTTGCATAAGGCTACCTTCCCGCCTTCCGTTTGCATGAGGTTAAGATCTACCTCCATCTGCATAAAGCTAACTTTCTGCCTTCCACTTGAATAAGGCTAACTTTCTACCTTCCTTTACATAAGGCTACCTTTCTGCCTTCCTCTGCATAAGGCTACCTTTCTGCCTTCCCCTTGTATAAGGCTACCTTCCTACCTTCCGTTTGCATGAGGTTAAGCTCTACCTCCATCTGCATAAGGCTAACTTTCTGCCTTCCACTTGCATAAGGCTAACTTTCTGCCTTCCTCTACATAAGGCTACCTTCTTGCCTTCTATTTGCATGAGACTAAGCTTTGTCTCCATCTGCATAGGCTACCTTTCTGCCTTCCGTCTGTATGAGGTAAAGCTCTACCTCCATCTGCATAAGGCTAACTTTCTGCCTTCCACTTGCATAAGGCTAACTTTCTGCCTTCCTCTACATAAGGCTACCTTCTTGCCTTCTATTTGCATGAGACTAAGCTTTGTCTCCATCTGCATAGGCTACCTTTCTGCCTTCCGTCTGTATGAGGTAAAGCTCTACCTCCATCTGCATAAGGCTAACTTTCTGCCTTCCACTTGCATAAGGCTAACTTTCTGCCTTCCTCTACATAAGGCTACCTTCCTGCCTTCCGTTTGCATGAGAATAAGCTCTGTCTCCATCTGCATAAGGCTACCTTTTTGCCTTCCATTTGCATAAGGCTAACTTTCTGCCTTCCTCTGCATAAGGCTACATTTCTGCCTTCCATTTTCATAAGGCTACCTTTCTGCCTTCCTACCTACATGAGGCTAAGCTCTGCCTCCAATTTACTTTTTCATCGAGACTATGCTCTGTCTCTCAAGCACTATTTACTTTGCTTTTCTTTTTGGGCTAATCTATGCCCTTCAACTCGCAAGACTAAGCTCTTTCTTGTCAGCATCATATTACTGCATTTCCTGGGATGAAATATCGCCAACCTGTCCAAAGGCGTAATCGTTCGGATGCACCATTTTCATGGCCAGAGAACATCATGTCATATCCTGAGGATCTCTCTCAATTTTGCATATCATTATTCAAAGGCGTCATCGTTCGGAGGCACCATCTTCATGGCCCGAGAACATCATTTTATGGCCTGCGAATCCTTCATCCAAATAGTTCATGGCCCAGGACATCATGGTCTAAGGACGTCATCCTTAACCGACCGAAGACAACATTTATAGTCCGATGGGAACTTGCATCATATATAAATTTACGCACAATATACGCATGTATTGTTTTATTTGGAGGTAATCTTGCAAGCAACGGCTATCCTAGCAGGAGCGGTCCCGCTCCAGTTCTCCTAACTATTCCTGTAAACCATTCGCCCATCTAGCCTTAGACGTTGCGTCCGTTCTTGTAATAACTCCATCGGTATACTTCGACGATGGGTCCAGAACTACATACGGCCTGATTCCTATAAAACCAGGGATATGTAGGCAACTCAGAAGCTAGGGTGCGGCCTAAATCTCCCTGAATCGTTTCACTCGGTCAAAATTCGCCATCATATTTTTACCCGACAACTCTTTCATCCTTCCTGGGTAAAGAGGGGCAGTTGTTGATACCCAATTTTTCCTCAAAATATTTTTATTTGCATATATACCTTCAAAATCATGCTTTCATAGCAATTGGTATTTTTCTATAACTTTTCCCATATTTTTACTAATTTATTTTAGTTTATCCAGCATTTTATTTTCAATAATTAATTACAAAAAATTCATTACAAATGATTTCAAAAGCATTTCCTGATTTAATGTATTATTTTTGGTCCTATTAAGACCAAGTTATTTCGCAACTAGCCAAATTGTCACTCTTTTGCTATAATTGCAATAACGTTGCAATTATAGCCCAATCATATGTTTTATACTATTTTTATCCAATAACTAGACATTTTATATTTTAAAATACTAATTAGTCATTTTAATTTATCTTCTAAGCATCAATTTCATTTTCTTCATAATTATCAGCTATTTTACAAATTGTTTTAGCTAATTTAAGTGGGTATTTAACAATTAGCCACCATTATTTCAATTATAGCCTAAAGTTAGCCTAACCCCTAATCCAATTAAAATAACCCAACAGACCCAAGCCTAAACCTACATCTTCCCGGCCCAATCCGGATCACATCCTGACCATTGATCAAAATTGATCAACGGTCCGGATTTAACCTTCCATAATTAAACCTAAGACTACTCCTCTTCCCCCTATCATTTCACTCCCTCACTCCGCCAACTCATCTCTCTCATCTCTCTCTAAATGCTCCACCTGCTAAGCCTATCTCCCCCTTCTCCGGTCGTCGCCTTGCGGGAATCTATGGTGGCTTCACCACCCCAGCCTCATGGCTCCCTCCTTGAACGTGTGTCATTTTTTTTGAAGCACTCAAGTGAACTAGAGGCGGTTCACTCACCTCCTGTGATCTCATGCCATTTTTTTCGGCCATCCATGGTCGTCCGAGTAAGATCTTACCACTTTCCGGTTAAAACCGGTGAACTTTGAGTTTTTCTTCTCCTCTCTAGGTTCTCGCTTTGAAACCCTAACTTCAAAACCTTCCGATTCTTTTAGATATGTAACATATCTATACATATTATGAGCTCTTTCCATGTTTTCTTTAAGGATTTTCAGTTTCCTAAAACGATTCTTCATTTTTCAAGCTACGGTTTCTAAAATCTTTTTCAAAACAGTCCTCTTTCTAAAAAATTTTAGCGTTATTTTATGATTTTTACCATGTTTAAACATGATCTAAGCTTTTTTCCTTTTGTTTGATTCATTTTGATTAAAAAAAACCCAAATTTTTGGTTTCAATCTGTGATTCCGAGTCTATTTGCGATAATGTTTTACTTGTTCTAGTATGACTACTTTGCTTTCATATGTACTGTGTGATTTTGTGATTTTTTTTCTATGCTTGTTGTTAGGGTTTCTGACTCTTCGTCACTTTTGCCTAAATCATGTTTGTTCTGCTAGGTCCTTTAATTATTTCCTATGTCTATGTGAATCCCTAATTTTGTGTGATTAGGGTTTCTGATTTTTGCCTAATGTGTGTTTATTCCGCTTAAATAAATTTTATTTCCCACTTTGAATCTATGAATGATTGTGATCAGTACTGTTCTTTACTGATTTTGAGTATTTCCGTAAATATGTGATACTTCCCCTAATTGATGCTGATTTCCTGTGATTTGAATCTCACTCGAGGTTTTCCTTGTTGATTTCCAGAATTTTCTGCCTTATTTTTATGAATAATGTTGTCAAGTTGATTCACATATGCTTTCCTTAATTATGGTATTCTGAACTTGGTCCCAATCACATGCTCTATACCTATGTTGTCTCTTATATGTTAAAATCAGTTCTTACATTATTTATTTCCTTGTTTGGCACTACTTATTACTGTTTGTACATGACTCCTTATTAAAGGAAGTCTTAACGTTAATTTGATTATAATTGACGTTTACTTCTATAATTGTGTTGAACTATTATTTGTTACCTTATTTTCTGCCTATTTTCAAAACTGTAAGTACCTTCACTCTTTCATTATCAAAGAAAAGGAACAGACATTGTTCAACTCTCTCTCACACACACATACTCTCTTATGTTCTTCTTCTGATTACTTGCTATTATCAGTCGGCTGCAAGCCAAGACTGATTATTCTACTCTTTAAGTTCTTTATCATGTGTTTGACATCTCCTATCCGGTATGTTCTAATTATAATTCGAGTTTCAAAAATATATGTTTCTCTTAGTGCTTCAGTTCATCCTGTTTATGATATGTTTCTACTTATGGTTTTGCTATGAATTTTGCACTTAACTTGATTACACTGTTATCCATTTTACATGTTAAGTTCCCCGCCCCTAGACTTAGCATGTTTATTACCCCATTTTGCATGTTTCAATGTGATTCTGCCCCACTTGTGTCTTCTTTGATTCCTGGCACACAACAATCTGCACTATATGTTACTTAATCTCTATGTAGTCCTGAACCCATGTTGAACCTATGTGTGACTATGTCCCTGTGTGTTTTCCCTATATGCTTCATACATGTCCCCAACCCCTCATTCCCCTGCTTGTGATTGTTAAACTTGTTCTGGTTCTTGTCTCTTGTCCTATGTGTACTATTGTCATTCTGAGACTCTAATTGTCTTACCCTCTTTTCTTTCAAACTGTTTTCACTAAAGTAAAACTCTTCTATTGTTCTTCAAAGCTTATTTCAAACCAGTCTATTTTCAAATGTTTTTCTCCTACTTAACCTTTTCAAAAACTATGTCAAGCCCTCTCACTTTATTCTTAGATACCTAAGTTTTGCCCCTCTAATGTATGACTGCTTTGGGATCCCTACGAGATCCCTATGAACTCTGATGCATTAGAGCTAGCCTTTCCACACTACACTTACTCATTATGGTTATGAAAATCTGGGTGTGAGCACTGCCCGGGATCCCTTGAGGTCCTTAGGGAACACTGACACACCCAGATTATATGAAAGGCTGTGAAACCTGCTAGCATTTAGAATTCTGTAGATCTTGGGCCTATTGATAGGCTCCCTATAGTATAACTTCTTCTTTTTCTTATTTATTTATGTAATTCATGCAAATGGTTTGTAATAATTATTTGTAAACGACTATTGTGGACTGATAATGAAAATGGAAAGGGTAACTATGCATGCTAAAGCGTAGAAAATCATGTCTTTAGGTTTACATTTCTATTTGCGCAATAGAACTCATGTTTAGGACCAATGTATGCAAATCATGCATTAGAAGTCATGCTTCTTAGGTTTATTGTCTACTGCTCCAGCATACCATTTTGATACTACTGTTATATCATTTAAAAATCCTGCGTTAGGGTAAATATTGCTAATATTTGGTATCTCCTGCAATTATGTTTCATACTACTATGCACACTTAGAAATCCTGTCCCTAGGATAACACTAATAAAATGTCACTCTTGCATCTTCTAAAATCATGCCTAATGATGTACTTATTGTGAATTTAGAAATCCTGCTTAGGAATTCACCATATGCATCTTTCTACATCTCTACCTGTGCATTAGATATCATGTTATAGGATCCTATTCGCTCAACCACCTAGTCTAACTACTAATGCATAAAAAGGGTATAAAACAACTTCACTTAGTCTCTCTAAACAAATGGCAATAATTTTTTGCTTTGTAACACCTAGAACAACATGTTTAGGTTACAATTTACAACAGTTTTTCTATAATAATTCTGGTAATTAGTATACACTGTCCCCCGCCTAGGCAAGCCTTAGGTGATTAAATTGTTAAAACAGGAAATTTGTCCCCTTTTGTGTATGTTGCCTAATATTTAACAGGTTTTAAATTAGTAGGCAAACTGATTAGGGCTCATCCTGGAGTTATAAAAATAACTCTGCATATCTGCTTATGTTTTGAATTCACCTAGACACCATGTCTTAGGGTTCTAATTAATAGTACTGCCCTTAATTGTGTTTGAGACGTGCTGTCTATTTGCATTACCTGTGGAGGTAATTTGAGCCTTTTATCTGCTCTTCTATGTTCCTATTTAATGAAGTCCTATGTGTTTTTGCTCGTTGCCTTAGTATTTTTCCTTTAAACCTGAGGGTCTACCTAGAACTGCCCCTATAGGTATAGGTCCTAAACTCCTCCAGGGCCATTAAGAAGGGACAGGTAACAGCACGCAATAGAGGTCGCTGACCAACACTCGCTTTAATAACCGCTAAGGGGTGGGAAGGGTAGATATAGATATGATGACCGGTGCGCTAATACCACGTGTATCCCCTCTTTGAGGAGTGATTACCGGGTATTGTACTGATGTGATCCATAAGACAAACAACCTAGGATTCCCCTATCCTTTGTGTACAGGTTTAGATTATAATTCTTTCAAAACATTACTTCGATATTAGACATTTCTCAAACTCTTGTGACACATGTGTGCTTAGATTGCGAATCTTTCAAAACTCTTTACTTGTTTAAACATTAATTGCCTATTCTCTACTTGCTTAAATTCACAAAGTTGTTTGGCCAGGAACCACAGTTGTGGACTCTGAGGGGTGCCTAACACCTTCCCCTTGGAGTAATTTCAAGCCCTTACCCTTTCTCTGGTTATCTAAATCTTGTTTTTAAATGACCCTAAATAGGTTCCCTAACGCACCTTAATTCGTTAGGTGGCGACTCTTCGAATCCTTGCATACCCTTTTCCCAAAAGGAAATGAGTTATCCCAATAATTTCAAGACCCCGACTAATCCAAAAGGAGGAGTTGAGAAAAGGGGCGCAAAACCTAGCCAAAAGCATTTGACATGCCTCCAAGTGAGCCAAAATACCCATAGATTTCCATCTAAGAGCATCCGTCACAACATTGGCTTTCCCCAGGTGATATAGAATATAGATGTCGTAATGCTTGAGTAACTCAAGCCATATTCTCTGCCTCAGATTCAGCTCCTTTTGTTTGAAAATATATTGAAGACTCTTATGGTCCGTAAATACATCCTCATGGACCCCATACAAATAATGACGCCAAATCTTCAATGCAAAAATCACCGCCGCAAGTTCTAAGTAATGTGTTGCATAGTTCTTTTCATGATTCTTGAGTTGCCTAGAAGCCTAAGATATAACCTTGCCATGTTGCATTAGTACACACCCAAGCCCGATCCTTGAAGCATCGCAATATATCACAAACCCATTGGTAGCCTCTGGTAGGGTCAACACCGGCGTCGAAGTCAATCTTGATTTCAATTCCTGGAAGATACTTTCACATGCATCGGACCATTGAAACTTAACCGCTTTATGATTCAATTTAGTCAACCGAGAGGCAAGAGTAGAGAACCCCTCCACAAACTTCCTGTAATACCATGTTAAGCCCAAGAAACTCTGAATCTCTGTTGGAGTTGTAGGTCTAGGCCAATTTTTCAACGCTGCAATCTTTTGAGGATCCACCTTAACTCCTTCTCTGGAGACGACATGACCCAAGAAGGTGACAAATTCGAGCTAAAATGCACATTCCGAGAACTTCACGTACAATTGGTGTTGATGAAGGGTCTACAAAACTTCCCTGAGATGATCAGCATGGTCCTCTCAACTCCATGAATACACAAGAATATCGTCAATAAAAACTATCACAAAGGAATCAATAAAAGGCTTGAAAATACGATTCATAAGATCCATGAAAGTTGTCGAGGCATTTGTTAGCACAAAAGACATTAGAAGAAATTCAAAGTTCCCAAATCGGGTCCTGAAAGTTGTTTTCGGAATATCCTGCTCCTTGATCTTCAATTGGTGATACTCGGACCTTTAATCAATTTTGGAGAAGTACCTAGCACCCTGTAACTAATCAAACAAATCATTTATTCTTGGTAATGGGTACTTGTTTTAGATTATGACTTTGTTGATCTGCATGTAGTCAATACACATCCTCAATGATTCATCATTTTTCCTTACAAAGAGAACCGGTGCATCCCATGGTGACACACTCATTCGAATGAAACTCTTCTCTAACAAATCCTTCAATTGTTCTTTTAGTTCTTTCAATTATGTTGGTGTCATCTTGTAGGGCGTAATAGATATAGGTTGCGTTCCTGGCATCACATCAATCCCAAAATCAATCTCCCTGTCTGGCAGAATCCCAGGAGCTCATCGGGAAAGACCTCTGGAAATTCTTTCAAAACTTCCAGAGACTCGAGTGTAGGTGCCTCAGCATCGGTGTCTGTAACTTGGACCAAATGATAGATACACCCCTTATTAATCATCTTCGTGGCCTTAAGGTAAGAAATAAACATACCTTTTTGCATCACATTATCCCCTTTCCATTCAACAATTGCTCATTTGGAAATTCAAACCTCACAGTTCTAGTTCGGCAATCGAGCTTGGCAAAACATGTATAAAGCCAATCCATTCTTAATATTACATTAAAATCGACCATCCCTAATTCAATGAGATCGGCCACAATGTACTGACCACGTACCGTGACAACACAACCCTTATAAACCCATGCTGTCACAATAGACTCGCCAACCGGAGTAGATAGAGAGAATGACTCATTAAGCTTTTCTGATTCTATCCCAAATTCCATAGCAACATAAGGGGTAACATAGGACAAAGTGGAACCGAGATCAATAAGAGTATATACACCATGAGATTGGATAGTCAATATACCTGTGACAACATCTGGAGAAGCCTCTACACTCTGGCGACCACTCAAAGCATAGAAATGGTTGGGTATGTCGGAACTCTGCGCACCACCTCTAGTTGCACCACGCCCAGCAAGTGTTGGAGTTCCTCAAGCGTGAGGGGGTGCTGAAGATGTAGCTGCTGCAGAACTAGATGGATGTGTTGTGCCCCTACCCGCACCCTGGTGGGTAGAACACACTCTCTGAATATGGTATCTCAATCCGCACCCGTAGCATATGGGTAGTTCCATGTAGCAGATCCCCAAGTGTATCTTCCCACATCTGGGCATGGGGGGCTCTGATGCTGCTAGAATCTCCCTCCTGATCGGCCCAGTTGGTGGGGTCGCATGTTGCCCTAATTGGGCCTGAAATAACCCCCTTGTTGCTGACTGGGCCTTAATGGCGCTGCATTGTCCGAAGGCTGAGTAAACGGCTGTGATGGCCTTTAGTAAAAGGCTGAGGTCCTCCTCGGGATTAGAACCTGTGAACACCGAAGGATCTAACTAACGAAACATGTTTACCTTGGAACCAATAGAATTTGGCTAGTGGAAGTGGGTGCAACATTTGATCTCTGGTCCTGAGAAGCCCCTATCTGTGTCAGCATCTATATGGCTCCCCTAAGATTATCATAAGAAATATCATAACTGGAACCTGGGCTAGAAGTCAAATCGGAATATCAATTGGAGGAATCGTTGCACCCTCGGTGGGTGTAGGATCTGGTGTAGCCTGGTTAGGTGTAGTGGAATCAGGTAGTGTAGCAGTTGGGGGAATATCCTCGCCCATCGGGTACTCACCCGCATCATAAAATAAAGGGTCAACTGCCACTCCTGGGACGGCATTGGCTCCTTGGCAAGTTTTTTCTCTCTAATTAGGTGCAATGTACTAAAAGTTAAAGCAATGCACGAGTTGGAGGAGCAACAGTTTCACGATCAGTTTTATCACACGATCCAAAATATCAATGAAGGGTATTATTCCAAAATTTCCAAGAAGCCTCCAACTTATAGATGTGGTCGACAACACACCGATAAGGAGGACTCGACTAGCCTTAGCCTCTGATACCAAGTTTAACACACCCCAAACTTGAGAGTGTGGTCGTGTCACGACCCTAAATCCTAATAGGCCGTNTGCAATCACCTCTACAGACTCTATCCTGAAGAACTAACAAGTGTCGGTCATAATACTGGCGAGATTTAATCTGATCATAGAGAGAAGACCGGGATGGCGCCTATAGTGAAACAAGTTTAGCCAACCATCACATTACTACGCATTTGTTCGATTATAATACTTCACAATTCAATAGTAACAGCAAACATAGCAATAAATAAATTGCAATAAGTCTTAGCGTTCCAATTATAGTCTAAATAACTCTAAACAAGACCTCCCAAGACTCGAGTCAACATGGTCATGAGCATCTACGAAATAAAACTAACTCTACTAATGTCTTAAACAAATTCTAGGAATGAAATGCTAAAACTGAATAAGGAAGGGAAATGGAGAAGTTGTGGACGCTGGACATCTACCTCGAAATCCCGTAAAGATGCTAGTAAAGAACAAGGCAGCTACTGCTCCAAATCGGTACCTGAATCTGTGCACAGAGGCACATGAAGTCTTTATGAGTACGCCAACTCAGTAGTAATGAAAATAAATCACAGTCTGAGAAATATAAAACACACAGCACAGATACACCAATTCACAAAACCAGTAAAACACCAAGTCACCCTAAAATATTCATCAACTACATAAGTTCGAAAACCAATTTCCAGAAATCCTTTGAAACAAGTATTATTTCAATATATCTCGGTAAAGCTCTCAATAAAACCAGTTTGAAAATCAAATTAAATCATAGTTCAAAAACTCAGTAAAAATCATCATAAATCTGTCCCTCGGGCCATAATCATTTCTCGTAACAATTTCATTCAGTATTAGCCCATAAGGCAACCTCACAATCACTCTGCCCTTCAGGCAACCTCACAGTCACTCTGCTCATCGGGCAACCTCACAATCACTCTGCCCATCAATCAACCTCACAATCACTCAGCATAAGCCCCGCGGGCATCACTCATTAGGTACCTGCACCCACTGGGGTGTGTACAGACTCTGGAAAGGCTCCTACAGCCCAAGCGCTATAAACAAGCCACATCATGGCATAAATCACTCACAATATTAGCCAGCAGCCACACTCATATCATATCATCTTCACAACATAGGCCAGCAGCCTCACTCAGTAGACACTCTCAACATGCCCTTCGGGCCATAAATATACCGGGTTCTCGACCCAGAATAGTGTTTTATTTTCAATAAATAGTATCAAAATACTCTTAGTGTCAAAACAATTTATCAATAAAAGACTGAGTAAAATCATAACATATCAGTGAGGATAATAGTAAAACATTCCCCAAGGGGTAAACAAATCGGCACTAAGCCCCAAACATGGCTTACATCCCAAATCATATCAAAATATAACAATATTATTAAGCATAGGCTTAAGAATTAGTTTTGCAACTCAATAGTTGCCTAAGTAAGGAATATATCTCCAAAGTTTCAACCATTGCATTTCAAAACCTGTGAAAGGGTGCAGAGTCCGGGGTTTCAAACCCTTAGGACAGGATTTGAAGACATTACTTGCCTCCAACTAGCCCAGAAACTATTCCTTAATACGATGCCTCTCGAATCAACTCCAGAGTGCTCCAAATCTATAAAGAACATACCTTTATCATCAAATTATGCTTAAGGAATGAATTCCAATTCAAAAATATCGATTTTAGCTCAAAACCCGAAATTTGCTAAATCCCGACCCCTGGGCCCGCATCTTGTAACTCATAAATATTTATACCAAAATGTTCTTCGTCATCTCCTGAGTCCGTACATATAAAGAACGCTAAAATCGGAGTTTGTTTGACCCCTCAAATCGACCCCTAAATGTCTCATAATCTCAAGCCCTAACCCCACCTTTTTCTACTGATTTTCATGAAATAAACACTGTGATTATGTTCCTTAATCACCTATAATCAAGTTTTAAGGTCCAAAATACTTACCTCTATGAAGAACAATGATTGTCCCTCTTTAAAATCGCCTCAAAAGCTTCTTCCCGTTCAAAAATGGTGTAAAATTATGTTAGGGTCGCGAAAGGTTTATTTTTATACTGCCCAGGTAAATACCCTCCGCGGTCGCAGTCAAACACACACGATCGCACAGTACAATTCTCCCCTTCTCCGCGATCACAAGCCTCCTACTCGCACAGTGCATTTTTTCAGCCAACCCCACGCGCCCAAACTCCTTTGTGCGATCGCACCCTGAAGTACGCGATCACACTGGGCCCCTTTTTCCTTCTCCGCGATCGCAGGCCTCTGAACACAATGGCACAGCACAAAATGAGCCTGCCTAAATTTAACTCTCCGCGATCGCACATATGCCTACGCGATCGTATTGAACAAAATCTTGCTGTAAAAACACCAGCAAAACAGTTATGTTTTAAAGTCCAAATGAGTCCGTTAACCACCCGAAATCAATCCCGAACCCCTCGAGACCCCAACCAACTATACCAACACATCACATATGATCATTCAAACTTATTTGCACTCTCAAACCACTAAAAATAACTTCTAAACACCAAAATACGTCAGATTCAAGCCTAAGAACTTTGATATTTCTAAAATCCACCAACGATGCTCAAACTATCCAAAACAACTCTGATTGACCTGAACTTTTGCAAAATATCCAAAATGACATTACGAACATGTTCCAACTTTGGGAATTCCATTCCGACTCTGATAGCCTATTTTCCACTGTCGACCGGAAATCGCCAAAAACTAACTTTCGCCAATTCAAGCCTAATTCTACACTGAACATCACAAAATTATTCTGAACACACTTATAAGTTCCAAATCACCTAATGAAGCTATACGAGCCACAAAATCCGCATTCCGAGGTTGTTTACCAATAAGTCAACTATCAGTTGACTTTTTCCCATTTTAAGGCTATTTTTAAAGACTAAATGACTGAACTCTCACTACAACCATTCGATTTCAAATCCTACCAACTCTAACACGTGAATAACAGTATAACCAACCTATAACAAGTCAATTACAGTAATTATAATGCATTTTTTACGTAACGACAGACCGGGTCGTTAAATTCTCCCGCTCTTAAACAAACGTTCATCCTCGAACGGGTCTGGAAACATACTTGGAGTCTCAAACAAGTGAGGATATTTGCTCTGCATCTCCCGCTCGGTATCCCAAGTAGCCTCCTCCACTGCACCTTCACTGATGCTATATCCTTAGATCTCAACATTATGACCTCACGAGCCAAAATAGCTAATGGCTCCACCTCATATGACATATCACCCTCGAACTGAACCGTGCAGAAATCTAACACATGAGACGGGTCACCAACATATTTCCTGAGCATCGGCACACGAAATACCGGATGAACACTCGATAGGCTGGGTGGCAAAGGCAAGTCTATAGGCCACTTCTCCAGCCTTCTTAAGTACCTCAAAAGGACCAATAAACTGTGGACTCAACTTTCCTCTCTTTCCGAACCTCATAACACCCTTCATGGGTGATACCTTCAGCAGTACCTTATCACATTCCATAAATGACACATCCCGAACCTTCCGGTCTGCATAACTCTTCTGCCGAGACTGCGCCATGCGAAGTCGCTCCTGAATCAACTTCACCTTCTCCAACACATCCTGAATCAAATTTGTGCCCAATAACTTAGTGTCATGCCCCAAAATCGAGGGATGAAACCGGCGCCTAACCGGATGAACCCAGTCAAGCAGACCTGGATTGCCTTTCCAGCCTAACGTATTACCCCGCATTCATAACATACATTATTTTGTGTGAGTTAGCCGATTATAGATTCAAAGTGCATTTTAAAACATATCTCCATGTTTTTCCTCTTTTAGCATTTCAACGATTGATATCCAAACATACATAATACATTCATAACTTTCCAACATGATCCACGGATCCGAGTACGTACTGTTACTACCCAAAAATACATATATACACCCACATCATGTTTACGGAGCCTCTACGAATACTAGTGGTTTTACATAACTTGCCGGCAACAAGGCCCTGGCTATACCTTTACAACATAAACAAAAGAGGGTAGTATAATCCACACACGGCCCCGAGGAGAAGCGGGGCTCACTACAACTGCTGAAGAGATGAAGAGGAGGCACCACTAACGGTGGGCTGAGCTACCTGCTATGGAACCACCTACATCCATATAAAAGATGTAGCGCCTCCGGCAAAAGGGACGTCAGTACTGTGGAATAGTACTAGTATGTATGAATAAAATTTACCCTAAGTACAATCAAGCAATACATAGATAAGAGACAGTTAATAGGACCAACAAGTATTGCATAGAACCAGAAACAACCAAAATCAAGAGTTTCACAAAAATCCCCAACAGTTAGATCACAAGGATTTTCATTACAAGGAACACAAGTTTATATCAATAATTCACCATACGGGCTCAAGGCACAATAAATTCTCACCAAATAGTAATTCTTGTATGGTGTTGCCACAATCATTTAACTCAATAAAATCAGTCCATATTTCCTTTCATCATTCGCTACACAGCCTTTAGCACTTTGATACGTTCAACAATGTATTTAATAGCAACATCAACCAGCAATTCAATCACAAAGATTCTCATCATCAAGGATATTCATTCGTACAACCAAATAACCATGTGAAATCAAGGCCACAGAAATCTTTATCCAACAGTGAGTCATATACGGTATGCCATCAACATATAGTTCAATTAGTTATCCACATTTCCTTTCCATTATTTACTACACAGCATTTAGCACTTAGATACATTCAACAATTGGATTCGTTACCATTTATTTCATTTGGTAGTACATCCTTTCATACCGAGGTATTCAACAGTTAACGAGCTTTGCACGTGATAGAGTAAGCACAAGGAATCGCCATTTTCACGGTGGTATGGCAATCAACTAGGACAATCCGAGAATAGAATCTTACGTCTCAACACATTAGAACAATCAATTCACATATTCTCAGACAAAGTACACATACCATATGCTCGAACACCAACAAGAAGATTCTACAAAGTTTAAAGTTAGCCATACATACCTTGTGTCGAATTTTCCCCTTTTTGTTTCTATCAAAAATCACCGGACCGCCAGGCAACGTCAATCTAATTCGTAACGTAACACATTCATCTTAGAATTGGGAATCATGAACACAATTTGAACTTGCTTAGGCCTTTTATCGAATGTTATGTGACCCCTTAGATTACCAACTCCTTCCTTGTGAATATTTACTCTAACCCACTTCATTTTACTAGATTGTGGCAATTAATGGACATGCATGCAAGGTCCTTTACTTTAATCTTCAAGGACCCATTTAGGGGAGTTCTACTTATTAACCAAAATCTGGAAGTTTAAGGGAAATGGGGTGGGGACTTACCTGTTCGAATGAAGAAGAAGACAATAACTCAAAAATTTTGGCTTGAGTGATTGTGGAAAATCAAATGGATGATGTTGAAACCTTCTCTCTCAAGAACTCTCTTTTTCTCTCTCTATTCTTAGTCAGAAAATTGTTAAAAATGAAGGGGATGGGTGTTTTATTGAGCAGGGGGTCGGGTTTTGAAATTAGAATTTAGGAGCTCCGATACGGAATGCGGTCAGGAATGCGATCGCATTCCTGCTATGCGGTTCGCATTCCTGTCGCATAATGGCCCTCAAAATGGGCAAAAACTAGAAATATTCTGTCCAAGTATGCGGATCGTTATGCGGTCCGCATACCTGTTATACGATCGCATAGTGCGTCGCATAACCTCCCTCGCCAAAAACCATGGGGAAAGAATGCGACAGCTATGCGGTCCGCATTACCAGAATGCGATCGCATTCTGGACCGTATAGTTGTCCTCCATTTTGACAGTGGCCTGTCCAGGTATGCGACCACTATGCGGTTTGCATACCTGTTATGCGATCGCATAGTGCGTCGCATAACGCGCAATTCCTGAAAAATTTTATCTTTCAAATTCCGGGGTACTTTTAACTCAAAATAGGTCCATTTTTAAGAATTTCTACAGTTGTACAACACGAGGACCTATTCGGGCATTATTTTAGACATGAAATATTACGGGTCTTTACACTTAGCCTCACCACCCTTGAACCAACCAACTAGAGATCTACACCTACTACCATATAAAGCTTCATACAGGGCCATCTGAATACTGGACTGGTAGTTGTTATTATATGCAAACTCCGCTAGTGGCAGAAACTGATCCCATGAACCACAAAAATCAATCACACAAGCCCATAACATTCCAATATCTGAATAGTCCGTTTCGACTGCCCATCGGTCTGAGGATGAAATGTCGTGCTCAACTCTACATCAGTACCCATACCTCTTTGTACGGCCCTCCAAAACTGAGATGTGAACTAAGTACCTCTGTCAGAAATGATAGAAACCGGAACTCCACGCAACCGAACAATCTCCTTAATGTAAATACTAGCTAACCTCTCTGAAGTATAAGTAGTGCTGACAGGAATGAAGTGCGCGGACTTGGTTAATCTATCCACAATGACCCAAATAGCATCAAAACCTTTCAAAGTTCGTGGAAGCCCAACTACAAAGTCCATAGTAATTTGCTCCCACTTCCACTCCGGAATATCTAACCTCTGAAGCAAACCACCTGGTCTCTAGTGCTACTTGACCTGCCGGTAGTTGAGACACCGTGCTACATACTCAACAATATCTCTCTTCATCTGCCTCCACCAATATTGTTGTCTCAAATCCTGATACATATTCGCGGCACCCGGATGAATAGAATACCGCGAGCTATGGGCCTCTGCTAATATCTACTCTCTAATCCCTTCCACATTGGGCACGCAAATACGGCCCTGCATCCTCATAACACCGTCATCACCAATAGTCACATCTCTGCAATCACCTCTACAGACTCTATCCTGAAGAACTAACAAGTGTCGGTCATAATACTGGCGAGATTTAATCTGATCATAGAGAGAAGACCGGGATGGCGCCTATAGTGAAACAAGTTTAGCCAACCATCACATTACTACGCATTTGTTCGATTATAATACTTCACAATTCAATAGTAACAGCAAACATAGCAATAAATAAATTGCAATAAGTCTTAGCGTTCCAATTATAGTCTAAATAACTCTAAACAAGACCTCCCAAGACTCGAGTCAACATGGTCATGAGCATCTACGAAATAAAACTAACTCTACTAATGTCTTAAACAAATTCTAGGAATGAAATGCTAAAACTGAATAAGGAAGGGAAATGGAGAAGTTGTGGACGCTGGACATCTACCTCGAAATCCCGTAAAGATGCTAGTAAAGAACAAGGCAGCTACTGCTCCAAATCGGTACCTGAATCTGTGCACAGAGGCACATGAAGTCTTTATGAGTACGCCAACTCAGTAGTAATGAAAATAAATCACAGTCTGAGAAATATAAAACACACAGCACAGATACACCAATTCACAAAACCAGTAAAACACCAAGTCACCCTAAAATATTCATCAACTACATAAGTTCGAAAACCAATTTCCAGAAATCCTTTGAAACAAGTATTATTTCAATATATCTCGGTAAAGCTCTCAATAAAACCAGTTTGAAAATCAAATTAAATCATAGTTCAAAAACTCAGTAAAAATCATCATAAATCTGTCCCTCGGGCCATAATCATTTCTCGTAACAATTTCATTCAGTATTAGCCCATAAGGCAACCTCACAATCACTCTGCCCTTCAGGCAACCTCACAGTCACTCTGCTCATCGGGCAACCTCACAATCACTCTGCCCATCAATCAACCTCACAATCACTCAGCATAAGCCCCGCGGGCATCACTCATTAGGTACCTGCACCCACTGGGGTGTGTACAGACTCTGGAAAGGCTCCTACAGCCCAAGCGCTATAAACAAGCCACATCATGGCATAAATCACTCACAATATTGGCCAGCAGCCACACTCATATCATAACATCCTCACAATATAGGCCAGCAGCCTCACTCAGTCAGACACTCTCAACATGCCCTTCGGGCCATAAATATACCGGGTTCTCGACCCAAAATAGTGTTTCATTTTTAATAAATAATATCAAAATACTCTGAGTGTCAGAAAAATTTATCAAGAAAAGACTGAGTAAAATCATAACATATCAGTGAGGATAATAGTAAAACATTCCCCAAGGGGTAAACAAATCGGCACTAGGCCCCAAACATGGCTTACAGCCCAAATCATATCAAAATATAACAATATTATTAAGCATAGGCTTAAGAATTGGTTTCGCAACTCAATATTTTCCTAAGTAAGGAATATATCTCCAAAGTTTCCACCTTTGTATTTCAAAAATCATGAAAGGGTGCAGAGTCCGGGGTTTCATACCCTTGGGACAGGATTTAAAGACATTACTTACCTCAAACTAGCCCAGAAACTATTCAGCAATACGCTTGCCTCTCGAATCAACTCCCGAGTGCTCCAAATCTATAAAGATCATAACTTTATCATCAAATTATGCTTAAGAAATGAATTCCAATTAAACAATATCGAGTTTAGCTCAAAACCAGATATTTGCTAAATCCCGACCCCCGGGCCCGCCGGAACTTAGAAAGTTGTATACCAAAATGTTCTTCGTCATCTCCTGAGTCCGTACATATAAATAACGCTAAAATCAGAATCTGTTTGACCCCTCAAATCGACCCCTAAAGGTCTCATAATCTCAAGCCCTAACCCCACCTTTTTCTACTGATTTCCATGAATTAAATACTGTGATTATGTTCCTTAATCACCTATAATCAATTTTTAAGGTCCAAAATACATACCTATATGAAGAACGATGATTTTCCCTCTTTAAAATTGCCTCAAAAGCTTCTTCACGTTCAAAAATGGTGTAAAATTATGTTAGGGTCACAGAAGGTTTATTTTTATACTTCCTAGGTAAATACCCTCCGCGATCGCGGTCAAACACATGCGATCGCACAGTACAATTCTCCCCTTATCTGCGATCGCAGGCCTCCTATTGCAATCGCACAGTGCATTTTTTCAGACAACCCCACTCCCTGGGCCCTTTTTTCCTTCTCCGCGATCGCAAGACTCTGAACGCGATCGCAAAACACAAAATGATCCTGCCTAAATTTAACTCTCCGCGATCGCACATATGCCTACACGATCGCATTGAACAAAATCTTGATGTAAAAACACCAGCAAAACATCTATGTTTTTAAGTCCAAATAAGTTTGTTAACCACCTGAAATCAATCCTGAACCCCTCGGGACCCCAACCAACTATACCAACACATCACATATGATCATTCAAACTTAGTTGCACTCTCAAACCAATAAAAATAACATCTAAACACCAAAATCACGTCGGATTCAAGCCTAAGAACTTTGATATTTCTAAAATCCACCAACGATGCTCAAACTATCCAAAACAACTCCAATTGACCTAAAATTTTGCAAAAATATCCAAAATGACATTACGAACATGTTCCAATTGTCGCAATTCCATTTCGACCCCCGATAGCCTATTTTCCACTGCCGACCGAAAATCGCCAAAAACTAACTTTCGCCAATTCAAGCCTAATTCTACACCGGACATCACAAAATTATTCTTAACACGCCCCTAAGTCCCAAATCACCTAAAGAAGCTATCTGAGTCATAAAATTCCTATTCCTAGGTCATTTACCAATAAGTCAACTCTCAGTTGACGTTTTCCCATTTTAAGGCTATTTTTAAAGACTAAATGACTGAACTCTCACTACAATCATTCGATTTCAAGCCTACGACCTCTAACACGTCAATAACAGTATAATCAACCTATAACAAGTCAATTACAGTAATTATAATGCAGGTTTTATGTAACGACAGACCAGGTCGTTACAGGTCGACGCTCAACCAAGTAAACCCGGCCGATCAAACCTGTAAGATATTTTCTACCAAAACTCTCTCATGAACAAGATGAGACATATATTCATTAATTAGATAATAGGGAGATCTTGAATACAATACCAAAACTTTTCTATTTCTTTCTTCTTTTTTAATATATCAAAATGCACACCTTTTTAAAGGCTAAAGTGGAACAAGTGATTCAAACATAACATGAATTATTTTCTTCCCAAACACCAACATACAACCCACACAATGTCTATGGATCCTCTAAAAGATAAAAATGAGTACAATGATAGTGACGGGAACAAAGCTCCAGCTATACCTCAAAACATGATAATAAAATTTACAAAAGATACATTACCCCAGAATGAGGTGAGGCTCACCAAGTCTGCGGGGAGGAAGGTGTACTGTTATCACTGGTCAATGTTACCTGCTGTGAAACAACCTGCATCCATTAAAGGTGCATCGCCTCTAGCAAAAGGGACGTTAGTACCGTCAAATAGTACTAGTATGTAAAACTAAACACCATCTCAATAGAATGAATAATAATACACGGGGAAAACAGTCCTGAATTAAACAAAAGCTTCAAACAATACCAAAACATCAAGTTAAGAACCATATAAGCTTTCAAGTAAATTTCCATGTTTTTAGGTAGGGGGCTCTTTATTATTGATATACCGTTATTCACAATACCACCGTACTTTTACACTGAGTCTGATCAGGGCCCGATCGACTAGACCGTCTCATTTGAGACATTAACCATAATCATAATTTCCAGCACAATCACCACTATGTGTGCAGCATGACGTTTGATCACGGTCAGATCGGCTAGGCCGTCTCACCCGAGATATTACCTTTTCTATCAGACATCACACTACATGTGTTCTCTACATCTATTGAATTCATCAGCATTTATGGTCACAATTATAATATCATTCTTGCCACTTGGCCGAATTGCATATTTCATGCTCCATTTTTCATTTTTCACACATCATCATCATTATTGATAACAAGTCTTTTAGTTTCAAGACTTTTAGGTACACATGAGGGAAATTAAGAGTCTTAGACATATAAGAGATGTTTCACATAATTTGGTATGATAACCTTCACTCAAGCATGACTTGAAATCGTAACATTTATAATACACACAACCCAAACTTTGATTATATCCTCAAAAAATAACATAGCATGAATAAAAACCATTTGGAACACATGTTGAACATATATCTTTCAACACAGGGTTACTCGGGATAGCCAACTTCATAATGATCACATCGGGTCTTTCACAACTTACATGAACGACATGGAATTCTACTCTAAGAGAGGGGGTTTAGCCAACATACCTCAATTGAGCTTCCTTAAACTTTAAAATATTTTGGAATTCTTACGAACTTCAATCTATTTCAGAAATAAAACAAGTTGAACCAAAAATTAGGAAGATGATTATGGTTCTAGCTCATTTGAGCATATTATCAAAGACTAGGTGTGCACTAAGGTTTTTAAGGCCCTTTTATGAAAGATCCATCATCCTCCAACCCATTCTCTACCATGTTTAGATCACAACCTTCTTGCATTGTTTGATATTACGTACATGCAAGATAACAACTCCCACACCCAAGAATTGTCTTGCTAATTACTCCCTTTTTAGTAAATTTTTCGAAACTAAGAGCTAGGGCATAGATTTTTACCTTCAGGATAAAGACTTTCCTTGTTAATCTTCAATGATTAAGGAAGAATTGATGGATACTAGGTTGAAGGTTACTCCCCCACTCTAAGCACTCTTTCTCACTCTAAAAGTATCAGAAATTTTGCTCAAAAGGGACTATGGCATATGTTTAAACGAAGTAGGGTCGGGTTATAAAACCCCAAAAATGAAGCTCTGGCATAGGATATGCGGTCGCATATGTTCCCGCATAATGACTATGTGATCCGCAAAAAATGGCCTCCGGGGCTGGGTTGGCCTACTTCACTCTGCGGCCATTATGCGGCCCGACGACCTGTTATGCGGTCGCATAATGCACCGCGAAACCTCCCTCCGCAAAATTCAAGGTTGATTATGCGATCAAAGTGCGGTCTGCGAAATTGTTATGTGGTTGCATAATTCGCTGCGAAATTGACATCAAAATTGGCTCATATAGTTGCCTCATTCTACGGCGCACAGAGCGATTATGCGGCCACATAATGAGCCGCAGAAATGCTCAACTCTGAAAAGTATTTTCCTTCAACTTCCCTGCGCACTGTTCAATCAAAAAGGCCTTAACCGCGGCGAGCTTGCAAGCCACGAAGAATTTCTACTACTATTAACATTTACGCCTACCCCGGCACCACGAATCCCCGGTTTTTAGGAAAGCTTTTATGGGGCCTTAGAATAATGATGATGAGGTCAAAGATCACAGCCATGCATGCTTTGATTTTAACAAACGGAGGAAGGACTGGTGAATTTCTAGTTTCACTTTTAGGTCTTGGGCTTTTGTGATTTAGATTCAAATTAAGGTGATGAAAATGGAAGAAAACCGATATTCTCGGATTGAGGGGGTCAATAGGGATTCAGTGACCTTACACAAATATGTGCAATGTATAGGATTGATGGAGCTTGGGGATTTGAGAGAAAACAGAGAGAATGAGGAAAGATGGGCGGCGAGTCGTGGAAAATGATTAGGGTTAGTGTGGTGTTCTTTGGTTAACATAGAGAGATGAGAGATGAGTCGTTGGATCATTTGATCAACGGCTCTAGATTTTTTTAGGATTAAAAATAGATAAATGAGTTAATATAGTGGTCTTTGGATCCTTGTGATTCGATTAAGATGAGACCCTGAATAATTTTAAAAGTAAAAGGAAAGTTGGGAATGTTGTGGACCATTGATTACTTGGATCAATAGTCCAGATGCATTGTGTTAGTCGCGTGAGTGTTGGAGATGATTGATAATTTGTCAACAAGAGATGAAATGGATTTCCAACTTGGACAGAGATGGGGAGCTCTGCACCCTCTCTTTACACATTGGGCATGTGGCTTGGTAAGGAATTAAATCGCAGCCACAGTGAATTAAAGTTAAACAATTGCAATTGTAGCTTTTTTGAGTTTTTGATCCCTTTTATAATTAAATTAATTAGACTTAATTAATTCCAATAAAATGTACTCAAATATAATCATCAAAAGTATTATTAGTTACTTTAATTAATTAATTACAAAAAATATTTATAATAATTCGTCTATTAAATTATAAAAGCTAATTTTGGTCAATCAAAGTTATAAAGGTAATATAAGTATAAAATTGGGACTAAATTATTAAATTAATTATAATATTCATTTATTAAAATATGAAAGTTATTTTTAATTAATCAAAGCAAAATGAGTAGTATAATTTATAAATAATTAAGACTAAATTATTGTTAATTATAGAATTGATTTTCCTTACCGTTATTATACTTATTATATTATTTGTATTTTGAGAAAATAAGTGTTATTAATGTTAAAATACTTTACTACATTTATTGCTGATTAATAAACGTAAACAATTTAATTTAAAAGGAAAGAATCAAAATTGGTGGTCTCCTAATATCAAGTTGTTGTTATAATTATTCATTTAATTTGCTCATATAGCCTTGAATATTCGTAACTATCGTTTAATGTTGATCGTGCAACTGCTAAATTAATGCTAAATCCTGAATTTTGTGGAACCTATTGACTTGCCTTTATCCAGGAATCCAGGGAGGTTTCAGACTCTTGAACATTCGGGAGACTGGGTGGGTTCTATTGGAATGACACCGCTCGATCCTAAACTAGCGGATTTCTGGTTGAACTTTCAGTGGAAACCTCCTGCTATGACTTGAAGCTAATTTGGCTCTATTTTCCATGTGTCAACTATCAAAATGATCACGTGATAAGTTTATTTTTTTTTTACTAATACATCATTATCAATGATTGAGACTCACACCCTCCGCACGACCTACGCGCCGGGATCAGAAACGATCACTGATTCTTGCCAGTTTTATTCGCCGGCAAGTGGGCACGCGTCAATATATCAAAGTGTAATAACCCAAAATATAATTATATCCTAAATAAATGTGAGATTTAAGAATTTATTTTTATTGTAGTTATTGGGTCAAATACTAAGTAGTGGAAGAAACTTTATTACTATATAAGACATGGTACTAAATAAGTGGTTAGTGGCTAAATTTTTAACTATACTTGCATAGTTGACTTTGGTTCTTTATTAAATGAATAAGAGTGGGATAATCCCATTATCTTATAGTTGTCACGTTATAGTGACCTAGTAGAAAGTGAGCATAATTAGTAGTTCACGGCTTATGGGGAAAGAAAGAATTGAAGTACTCTATTGGAGAAGTACCGGCGGCAACATACAATAACACTGTGGGCTTCTAAAGTCTAGGTATTGTCTTTTATATGGCAAGAAACTAGCAAACCCGTGTAGTTATATTAGTCAGATAATGGGATTAGTGCATTATGTTACAATTTGAATGTAAAACAGAATGCAAATAAGTTTTCTAAGAAGTACAGTGTTGGAGTTTTAATGTTATGTATATGAAATATAAAATCAATCATGGCATAATGATTGGGTAATGATATTAAATGTGAAATAGCATAGGAAACCATTATTTTGGAGTTGCTGGGTAATACGTGAGGCTACTGTTAGGCAATCCTTGTCCACTGTTCAAAGTATCACATTCGAAATTTATATTGTACTGATTTCAATTAATTGGACTGGGGGTTGATTTTGATTTTGATTTTGACTCCTAAGATTATGAAATTATTCGCATAGATTAAGTAGGACGTGTTATTCAATATTTTGGATAGATTGAGGCCATTGGAAGCCGCTTGGTTGGTATTTTAGACGTTGCAAGGTTGGGGAACTTCCCGTTAGTAAGGTAAGTAATGTCTTTAAATCTTGTCCTGAGGGTATGAAACCCTGGACTTTACATCTTTTCACGGTTTTGGAGTGACACACACACTGGATGACGAGTGTGGGGCGTTCACGAATTGGAAATTTGAAAATATGTTCCTTTTGAGGCAACTATTGAGTTGCTAGACTGCTTTTTAAGCATATGTTAAATAATATTACTATGTTTTGATATATTTGGGTTGTATGCCATACTTGGGGCCTGGTGCTGATCTGTTTTAACCCCTTGGGGGCTATTTTCTGATATTTTCACTATTTTGATCATCATTTTACACTCAGTCCTTCTTGTTAAATCGTTGACACTCAGATTTGTTTAAATTGTTATTTCTTGAAATGAAATACTATTTTGGTTCGAGAACCCCGTTTATTTATGGCCCGAGTGGCATGTTGAGAGTGTCTGACTGAGTGAGGCCGAGGGCAAATATTGTGAGGATATTTATGATATGAGAGAGGGCGAGAGCTTGAGTGATTGATTCCATGATGTGGCTTGTTTATAGCGCTTGGGCTGTAGGAGCCCCTCCAGAGTCTGTACACACCCCCAGTGAGCGCAGGTACCTACTGAGTACGAGTGCGAGTGCGGAGTGCCTAGTGCCGAGTGACGAGTGATTGGGCGGCATGAGTGACTGTGAGTTGCTGAGTTACTATTACTGGGTGATGGAGAGGTGCTGAGTGACTGATTATAAGTGATGATTTGGCCCAAGGGGCAGTTTATAATGATATTTTACTGAGTTTTGATTATGATTCGTTTTATCGTTCAAACTGATATTACTGGGAGTTTTACTGAGAATCATTTGGGAAAATATACTTGTTCAAAGGAATTTTACTGAAATTGGTTATAAAACTTATGTATTAAATGTATACTTTATGGAGACTCGGTGTCTTATTGTTTTGTGGATAGGTGTTTTGTGCTCTGTGTTTCTTATCATCAGACTTGATTTATTTTCATTACTACTGAGTTGGCGTACTCATAATTACTCCCTACACCTCTGTGTGCAGATCCAGGTACTGGTTCTGAGTAGTAATCGCTTGCGTCCGTTCGGCATCAGCTTTGGGATTTCGAGGTAGCTTTCTAGCGTCCACAGCTTCTCCATTTCCCTTCCTTCATTAATATTAGTATTTTATTCTAAGACATCGTTTATGACATTAGAATTGTTAGTTTTATTCTTAGATGCTCGTGATCAGTTGACTCCAGTTCTAGGGAAATTGTTTAGACTGTCAGATTATATTATGCTTGTTTAAAGGCTTAGAGGAATTTTTCTACCTATTTTGCTGGTTATTAATGATTTGAGAAATTATATTAAAATAAATGTGTGGTTATGTGATGGTTGGCTAGCCTAGTTCCACGATAGGCGCCATCACGACATGTAGGATTTGGGGTTGTGACTAGTTGGTATCAGAGCACTAGGTTACATAGGGTTCAACGGTCATGAGCATGTTTAGTAGAGTCTTGTGGATCAGTACGTAGACATCTGTACTTATCTTTGAGAGGCTACAGAATGCTTAGGATTGGTTATCCCTGTGTCATGCTATTCTTGATTATCACGCTAATACCGTGACCCTAGCTATGCCCGGGGTTCCGAGAGCTGAGTGGAGAGGGTCTATTGAGCATGTGCCTAGCAGAGTGATTTCTTACTTGAAAGCTCAGCGTATGGTTGAGAAAGGATGTGAATCTTATCTTGCGTCTGTGAGGGATGTTAGTAGTGAGACTCCTTCTATTGATTATGTTCTTGTGGTCCGTGATTTTTCGGATGTATTCCCTGCAGACATGCCACCTGAAAGGGACATTGATTTTGGTATTGACTTGGTGCTAGTCACCCAGCCTATCTCTACTCCACCCTATCGTAGTGCACCGGTGTTGTTTGTGAAGAAGAAGAGTAGCTCTATGGGCATGTGTATTGATTATCGACAGCTGAATAAAGTTATGGTGAAGAACCGGTATCTTTTGCCCCGTATTGATGACTTGTTTGACTAGCTTCAGGGAGCTAGAGTGTTATTTAAGATTGATTTGAGATCCAGGTACCATCAACTGAAGATTCGGGATTCTGACATTCCGAAGACTACTTTCAAGACCAGACATGGTCATTATGAGTTTCTAGTCATGTCATTTGGGATGACCAATGCCCCAGCCGCGTTCATGCATTTGATGAACAACGTGTTTCAGCCTTATCTTGATTCTTTCATCATTGTGCTCATTAATGACATCCTGGTGTATTCTCGTAGCCAGGATGAGCATGCTCAGCATTTGAGAGTGGTGTTGCAGAGGTTGAGGGAGGAGAAGCTTTATGCAAAATTCTCCAAGTGTGAGTTTTGGCTTGGTTCAGTAGCTTTCTTGGGGAACGTGGTGTCAAGTGAGGGTATTCAGGTTGATCCGAAGAAGATTGAAGCGGTGCAGAGTTGGCCCAGGCCGTCCTCAGCTACAGAGATTAGGAGTTTCCTTGGTTTGGTGGGATATTACCGTCGCTTTGTGGAAGGGTTCTCTTCTATTGTTTCGCCCATGACCAGATTGACCCAGAAGGGTGCTCCATTCCGATGGTCCGATGAGTGTGAGGAGAGCTTTCAGAAGCTCAAGTCAGCATTGACCACAGCCCCGGTACTGGTTTTGCCTACTGGTTTGGGTTCTTATACAGTCTATTGTGATGCTTCTAGAGTTGGCTTAGGAGCGGTACTGCTGCAGGATGGTAGGGTGATTGCCTACACCTCTAGACAGTTAAAGGTGCATGAGAAGAATTATCCAGTGCACGATCTTGAGTTAGCTGCCATTATTCATGCCTTGAAGATTTGGCGCCATTTTTTGTATGGGGTACAGTGTGAGATTTTCACCGATCATCGCAATCTGCAGTATCTGCTGAAGCAGAAAGACTTGAATTTACGTATGAGGAGATGGTTGGAGCTTCTCAAGGATTATGACCTCACCATTTTGTATCTTTCGGGGAAGGACAATATAGTAGCTGATGCCCTGAGTCGCAGAGCAGAGAGTTTGGGGAGTCTAGCCTACCTTTCAGCAGCAAAGCGACCCTTAGCACGTGTTGTTCCGGCTCTAGCGGGGCAGTTGGTGCGGTTGGATTTGTCAGAGCCTCCGTAGGTGTTAGCTAGCATGGCTTCCAGGTCTTCTCTTTATGATCGGATTAGAGCATGCCAGTATGTTGATCGGCACTTGTTAGTTCTCCAAGATAGGGTCCGTCGAGGAGTTGCTAGGGATGTGACTATTGGCGATGACGGGGTTATGAGGATGCAGGGCCGTATTGCGTGCCCAATGTGGATGGGATTCGAGAGTTGATATTAGCAGAGGCCCATAGCTCGCGGTATTCCGTCCATCCGAGTGCTACGAAGATGTATCAGGATCTGAGATAGTAGTATTGGTGGAGGCGGATGAAGAGATATATTGTTGAGTATGTAGCACAGTGTCTCAACTGCCAACATGTCAAGCATGAGCGCCAAAGACCAGGTGGATTACTTCAGAGGTTAGATATTCCAGAGTGGAAGTGGGAGTGGGTCAGCGTGGATTTTGTATTTGGGCTTCCATGGACTGTGAAGGGGTTTGATGCTATTTGGGTCATTGTGGATCGACTGACCAAGTCCGCGCACTTCATTCTTGTCAGTACTACTTATACTTCGGAGCGGTTAGCTGGTATCTACATTAGGGAGATTGTGCGATTGCATGGAGTTCCAGTTTCTATCATCTCTGACAGAGGTACTCAGTTCACATCTCAGTTTTGGAAGGTCGTACAGAGAGGTATGGGTACTCAGGTAGAGTTGAGCACTACATTTCATCCTCAGATCGACGGGCAGTCGGAGCGGACTATTCAGATTTTGGAGGACATGTTGCGTGCCTGTGTGATTGATTTTGGGGGTCCGTGGGTTCAGTTTCTGCCACTCGGGGAGTTTGCATATAATAATAGCTACCAGTCCAGTATTCAGATGGCCCCGTATGAAGCGCTATATGGTAGGAGGTGTAGATCTCCGGTTGGTTGGTTTGAGCCGGGTGAGGCTAGGCTATTGGGCACATATTTGGTTCAGGATACGTTGGAGAAGGTGAAGTTGATTCAGGAGAGACTTCGTACGGCGTAGTCTAGGCAGAAGAGCTATGCGTACCGGAAGGTCCGGGATGTGTCTTTCATGGTAGGAGAGAAGGTACTGCTGAAGGTGTCACCCATGAAGGGTGTTATGAGGTTCGAGAAGAGAGGAAAGTTGAGTCCCCGGTTTATTGGTCCTTTTGAGGTGCTTCAGAAGATTGGAGAGGTGGCTTGTAGACTTGCCTTGCCACCCAGCTTATCGAGTGTTCATCCAGTATTCCATGTTTCGATGCTCCGGAAATAATTGGTGACCCGTCTCATGTTCTAGACTTCAGCACAGTTCAGCTCGAGGGTGATATGTCATATGAGGTAGAGCCAGTGGCCATTTTGGATCGTCAGGTCAGAAAGTTGAGGTCTAAGGATATAGCTTCAGTGAAGGTACAGTGGAGAGGTCAACCAGTGGAAGAGGCTACTTGGGAGACTAAGCGGGAGATGCAGAGAAGATATCCTCACTTGTTCGAGACTCCAGGTATGTTTTTAGACTCGTTCGAGGACGAACGCTTGTTTAAGTGGGGGAGAATGCAATAACCCAAAATATATTTATATACTAAATAAATGTGAGATTTAAGAATTTATTTTTATTGTAGTTATTGGGTCAAATACTAAGTTGTGGAAGGAAATTTATTACTATATAAGACATGGTACTAAATAAGTGGTTAGTGGATAAATTTTTAACTATACTTGCATTGTTGACTTTAGTTCTTTATTAAATGAATAAGAGTGGGATAAGCCCATTCTCTTATAGTTGTCATGTTATAGGGACCTAGTAGAAAGTCAGCATAATTAGTAGTTCACGGTTTTTGGGGAAATAAAGAAGTGAAGTACTCTATTGGAGAAGTGTCGGCGGCAACATACAATAAAACCGTGAGCTTCTAAAGTCCAGGTATTGTTTTTTATATGGCAAGAAACTAGAAAACCTGTGTAGTTATATTAGTCACATAATGGGATTAGTGCATTATGTTACAATTTGAATGTAAAACATAACGCAAATAAGTTTTCTAAGAAGTACAGTGTTGGAGTTTTAATGTTAAGTATATGAAATATAAAATCAATCATGGCATAATGATTGGGTAATGGTATTAACTGTGAAATAGCATGGGAACCCATTATTTTGGAGTTGCTGGGTAATACGTGAGGCTAATGTTAGGCAATCCTTGTCCACTGTTCAAAGTGTCATATTCGAAATTTATATTGTACAGATTTCAATTAATTGGATTGGGGGTTGATTTTGATTTTGACTCCTAAGATTATGAAATTATTCGCATAAATTAATTAGAACGTGTTATTCAATATTTTTGATAGATTGAGGCCATTGGAAGCCGTTTGGTTGGTGTTCTAGACGTTGCGAGGTTGGGGAACTTCCCATTAGTAAGGTAAGTAATGTTTTTAAATTCTGGCCTGAGGGTATGAAACCCCGAACTTTACATCCTTTCACGGGTTTGGAGTGACACACACACTGGATGACGAGTGTGGGGCGTGCACGGATTGGAAATTTGAAAATATGTTCCTTTTGATGAAACTATTGAGTTGCTAGACTGCTTTTTAAGCATATGTTTAATAATATTACTATTTTTTGATATATTTGGGCTATAAGTCATGCTTGGGGCCTAGTGTCGATCTGTTTTAACCCCTTGGGGGCTATTTTCTGACATTCTCACTATTTTGATCACGATTTTACACTCAGATATTCTTGTTAAAATTTTGACACTCAGATTTGTTAAAATTGTTATTTCTTGAGATGAAATACTGTTTTGGGTCGAGAACCCGATTTATTTATGGCCCGAGTGGCATGTTGAGAGTGTTTGACTGAGTGAGGCCGAGGGACAATATTATGAGGATATTTATGATATGAGAGAGGCCGAGAGCCTGAGTGATTGATGTCATGATGTGGCTTGTTTATAGCGCTTGGGTTGTAGGAGCCCCTCTGGAGTCTGTACACACCCCCAGTGAGCGCAGGTACTTACTAAGCGCGAGTGCCGAGTGATTGGGAGGCATGAGTGACTGTGAGGTGTTGAGTGACTGTTACTGAGTGATGATGAGGTGTTGAGTGACTGATTACGAGTGATGATTTGGCCCGAGGGGTTATTTATAATGATATTTTACTGAGTTTTGATTATGATTCGTTTTATCTTTCAAATTGATATTACTGGGAGTTTTACTGAGAATCATTTGGGAAAATATACTTGTTCAAAGGAATTTTACTGAAATTAGTTTTCAAACTTATGTATTAAATGTATACTTTATGGAGACTCAGTGTCTTAGTGTTTTGTGGATTGATGTTTTGTGCTGTGTGTTTCTTATCTTCAGACTTGATTTGTTTTCATTACTACTTAGTTGACGTACTCATCATTACTCCTTGCACCTCTATGTGCAGATCCAGGTACTGGTTCTGAGCAGTAGTCACTTGAGTTCGTTCGGCATCAACTTTGGGATTTCGAGGTAGCTGTCCAGCGTCCACAGCTTCTCCATTTCCCTTCCTTAATTAGTATTAGTATTTTATTCTGAGACATTGTTTAGGACATTAGCAATGTTAGTTTTATTCTTAGGTTCGTGATCAGTTGACTCCAGTTCTGGGGGAATTGTTTAGACTGTCAGATTATATTATGCTTGCTTAAAGGCTTGGAGGAATTTTTATACCTATTTTGCTGGTTATTAATGATTTGAGAAATTATATTAAAATAAATATGTGGCTATGTGATGATTGACTAGCCTAATTCCACAACAGGCGTCATCACGATCTATTAGGATTTGGGGTCGTGACACAAACGAGAAAGCCAGAATAGCTATTATTGGTGAGACCACTAATATGGAGTCTTTGGAGCCCGCATATTTATATTCATGTCTCACTTTTTATAATGGTAGGTCCCTATGCCCTTGGGTAATGCGGGGTCCACATTTTGTAAGGATAGTGATTTCTGGTGTTGTTGAATTTCATTTTCTTTCAGTAGGTGTTTGGGCATGAAAATTGTAAAATTTCAAAAAATGGGGAAAAAAAAATTTCAAATAAAAATGATATTTGAAATTTAGAGTTGTGTTTGGACATAAAATTCAATTTAGGTTTTTTTTTTAGGTTTTGTGAATGATTTGAGGGAAAATTTTGAAAAACAGTTTTATGGAAATTTTTCAAATTTTCGATTATTTATAAAATGCATCTTCAAGTGAAAATTGAAAATTGTATGAACAAACGATGATTTAAAAAAAATGAAAAAATGTCACGTCCAAACGGGCTCTTCGTTTTGTACAACAGTGCTTTTTCATAGTTGAAATATTTTCATAAATCTCGTATCCTAGCTCTAAAAGTCGAGATTTTTATTTTTAAAATAAAAAATTTTGCTCATATTTTAATTAATTGAATAAATAAATGTTGAATAATTAAATGTTTAAATAAAAGAAAATTTCTCTTGTTAACAGGGTGGTTGTGCTACTGAAATGGCATATCAGTTTTTTATTGAGAAATAACTTTTTATATTTCTTTCAATAAAGAACTTTTCAATGATTATATTCTTTTTGGAAAAGGAAGAAATCTATTTTTAAGATGTTGCTGGCTTTCTGAAGTGCTTTGAACTGATGATTCTCCACACAAAGGAAGATAAAGAAAAAGGTAAAGAAAAAGAACTTAAGAATATGAATTTGATTTTTTCTTTCATATTATAAGTCAAATTTACTCTTTTTTGTCCCACTGTACACCTCATTTTCATTAAAGTTCACTTATAAATTTAAAAAATTTATATGCAACTACATATCATAAAATGAATCAATCCATACACTCTCCTTATGATTTTATCTAAATTAAGATTATAACAGTTCCAATTTTCATCTTTGAAAAAATGTGTCATTTACTACTTTACAAAATTAACTTGCTTCGGATAAATGTGTGATAACGGTTGTTGTTTTTCCCCCCATAATCACGATTGTTATTTAATACATTTACAAATTAGCATACCACTCCCATCGTAAATACATTCTCGTACATGTATTTATACCTAATTAAATAATTAACATTAACAATATACAAATTAAAGTGAAAATAATATTACTTAATTATGATTAAGTATTAAAAAGTGCATATATAAAATATACGTATATCTTACCTTCGTTGACTTAGTTTAATCCGATACGATTAAATTTTTATCCCATTTCAACATTGTCAATTAAACCATCACAAGCTAGGTGGATGCTTCTCTTTACAAACATGCCATCATAACAGCATAAATCTTCATAACCAAGGAAATGATATGCGTTGCACCCTATTTTGCACTAGTCAAAAGAAAATAATTAAAAGTTCATCTGAAGTTGATAAAAGAGAGTTGACACCTAATATTTTAAGGAATATTAGGGTACCTATGGGTTCGTAAGATTATTATCCTAATGGTCTATTAACCCGTGAGATTTGAGTAAGGGTTCTAGTTTGGTCTGTCAACTTTTGGTGTGTTAGTGATTTTCTTAGTCTGTCGTAGGTGTAGTGGTTGTGATCTGGGATGGTAGAGTAAGGTCATGTCCTCGTGGGGAGGGGGTGGGGGTGGTGGACCAGGGGAAAAGGGGCAGGGCAGGAGGCAAGGGAGATAAGGGGAAGAGAATTGGGCCATGGAACATAGGAACATTGACAGGTAAGTCTATAGAGTTGGCGAAGATCCTCCGGAAGAGAAAGGTCAATATAGCGTATGTCCAGGAGACAAGGTGGGTAGGATCGAAGGTGAGTGATGCGGACGGATATAAGTTTGGTACTCTGGAGTAGGTATTCCGGTGGATAGGGAACTTAAAGAGTTTGTGGTAGAGGTTAGGCGGGTGAATGATAGATTAATGACTATTAAGTTGCGGTTGGAGAGTGCACCCTAGACGTCGTTAGCGCTTACGCGCCGCATGCAGGCATGGATGAGGAGGTTAAAAAGCACTTCTGGGAGGGGTTGAATGAGATTATGCGTAATGTTCCGCCTGCTGAGAGGTTATTTATAGGGGAATCTCAATGGACATATTGGGTCGACTGCAGGTGGCTATGGAGAGATGCATGGCGGCTTCGGTTTTGGGGAAAGGGACAGATGAGGCACTTCGATATTGGATTTCGCTAAGGCTTTTGAGTTGGTGATTATAAAATCTTTTTTCCGAAGAGAGAGGAGCACTTAGTTACTTTCCAAAGTGCGGTGGCGAAGACTCAAATTGACTATCTCCTCCCAGAGATAGGTGACAGAGGGTTGTGCAAGGATTGAAGCATTTTATCGTGTGCGATCCACGCGACGCAGCATAAGCTCTTGGTGATAGACGTTGGTATTATGTTAAAGAGGAAGAAGAGTGTAACGACCTGGCCGGTCGATTCTAAAGTTTTAGCCTCGTTCCCCTATTTGTTGCTCCTTTTGTGCTTTACAATTGTAATTATATGACTTACCGGTTAGTTGGTTCGGGTGCGGAGAGATTTCGAAATGAATTGAGACACTTAGTCTCAAGGTTGGAGGCTTAAGTTGGAAAATTTGACCAGATGTTGACTTATGTGTGAACGACCCCTGAGTTTTGATGATCATGTTAGCTCCGTTGGGTGATTTTGGACGTAGGAGCATATCTGAATTGTGATTTGGAAGTCTGTAGTTGAATTAGGCTTGAAATGGAAAATTTTGAATTTTTTGGAAGTTTGACCGGGAGTGGACTTTTGATATTGGGTTCAGATTCTGATTTCAGAAGTTGGAGTAGGTCTGTGGTGTCATTTGTGACTTGTGTGCAAGATTTAGGGTCAATCAGACGTGATTTGATAGGTTTCGGCATCATTTGTAGAGATTTGGAATTTCAAAGTTCATTAGGCTTGAATCTATGTGTGATTCGTGTTTTTGATATTGTTTGAGGTGATTTGAGGGTTTGACTAAGTTCTTAATATTTTGGAAATTGTTGGTATGTTTAGTTGAGGTCCCGGGGGCCTCGGGTGAGTTTCAGATGGTTAACGAAGTGATATTGGACTTGGCATTTCAGTTGTAAACTACTAGTTTCTGTTACAGGTTTCGCGATCGCGTAAGATGGTCCGCGATCGTGTAGGATTAGCTGAGCAGTGGATGAATTCATTCTATGCGATCGCGAGAAGGAGGCTATGATCGCGTAGTTGTGGAATGTTGTGAAGCGCGAACAAGTGGCCAGGGTCACATTTGCGTAGGGTGTTAGAGGCAGGAGCTGGGGCGAGGCAATTTTTCTATGCAGTCGCATAGGGAAGGCCACGATCGCGTAGCTATGGGGAGTCAGTTGTAAGCGATCAAGGATGTTGTTACGCATTCGTGTAATGTAAGTTTGTGGGGCAGTCTCGTTTGTTCTATGCGAATGTGGGAGAATGGCCGCGTTCGCGATGAAGATTTATCTGGGCAGAATATAAGTTTCAAAAGCGAGGGTTTTGGGTAAGTGACTCTTGGTTAATTTCCATGATTATGCATTTGATTCTACCATTAAATTTGTGATTTGGGGTGGAAAATTGGGGAAAATGAAGAAGATTTCTTAGGCTAGATTTTTAAGATTTTGATATCGGATTTAAGTAGATTTGGTTTGGTTAGACTCGTGGTTGAATGAGATTTCGGATTTTATAACTTGTCGGATATCGAGACGTGGACCTGGGGGCCGTCTTTGAGCCGAATTCAATTTTGTGACTTATAATTTTGTAGTTTCTTGTTGGATTTATTCCTTTAGCCCGTATTGATGTGTATTGTACTGCTTGTGACTAGTTTCGATACATTTGGAGACCCATTTGTGAGACAAAGGGGTGTTGGAGTAGAGTTTTGCTCGGATTGAGGTAAGTAACACTTCTAAACTAGGCTCTGAGGGTTTGAAACCCCAAATTATGTATTGTATGATTGGTGTTGAGGTGACGCAAATGCCAAGTGACGGGCGTGCACAGTGAGAATTGTGACTTGGTCAATTCCATGGCACGATATAGTGATTCCATCTTGTTGATATGTGTGTTTTCATCATGTGATAAAGTAATTGAGCTTTCAATCATGCTGGAGATCATGTTTAGGCTATATGTTAGTACTATTGTGAACTATAGTGGTCGTTTCTTGCTGTTGACTTACTAATTTCCTTGGTATTTCGTACTCAGTCATATTCATTCATTTCATGTCATATCAAAGTCTCTGTTTTATTTATTGATACATCATATCATCATGTTCGGGCTACTTTCAAGACATTGTGAGCCCGTGAGTGAGAATGGAGAGATTGATGACTGAGTGAGGCCGATGACCTAATTATGAGTGATATTTATGGGATCGGGTTGCATACCGCGACGGTTATACTGATTTATGATAGCGGTTGGGGTGAAGGAGACCCTCTAGAGTCTGCACACAACCCCAGTGAGTGTGGTTGATTATATTGAGGGATGGATCTTCCCTGGACATGGATCTTGTCCGAAGCATTTATATATCTGGGGATGGATCTTCCCCACGGGCTGGATTGGGCCTACTTTGTATTGAGTGACTGATGGTCAACTGATGTATATATTCTGGGATGGATCTTCCCTGGGCTGGATTAGCCATATACAGTACTAAGTGATAGAGCATTTGAGAGTGTGAGAACATGAGGTTGTCAACATGGTGCATCACATACAACATGTGCACTAGCATGTAGAAGTGGAGGAGTTAAATTCTTCATATCATTTAGATTTGATATATCTTACTGTATTGAGTTTAACTGTTGAACTTGAAATAATGCCTACATTTATGCACTGTTATTTCTATATTGAACTGTACCGGTTGAGTTTGTCACTACTTTCAGTCCAAATGTTAGATTTGTTACTTATTGAGTTGGTTGTACTCATGCTACACCCTGCACCTTGTGTGCAGATTCAGGTGCTTCCGATCACGGCGACTGTTGAGTTGTGGAGTCGAGATCCTTGGAGACTATCGAGCTAGCTGCATGGCATTCGCAGACCTTGACTCTCCTTTCATTACCTTTACTTATATTTCAGTTTTACTCTTTAGACATTGTATTAGACAATATTCCGTTGTAGATGCTCATGTACTCGGTGACACCCCGGTTTTGGGAGAGATTTTATTCTGCTATTAAAAGGTTTTCTTTTAATATTAACTACTTCCGTATATTTTTCAAAGCTTTTCTGTAGTTGAATTGGTTGAATAGTTATCTTGCCTAGCCCCACGACAGGCGCCATCACTACGGTTGGTTTTAGGGTCGTGACAAGTTGGTATCAAAGCCTAGGTTACATAGGTCTCACGAGTCATGAGCAGGTTTAGTAGAGTCTTGTGGATCGGTACGGATATGTTTGTACTTATCTTCGAGAGGCTGCCGAACCCTTAGGAAAATTCACAGTCTTGTATTCTTGTCGTGCAGATTTATTGATTCTGGTAACTAATGTTATTATATGCTCTCATAGATGGTGTGTCACATACTACCGGACAAGATGGATAGCCACCAGTACCACCAGTTAGGGCCGCGAGAGGTCGAGGTCACGGTACGGGCCACTGTAGGAGTAGAGGTGCATCTCGTACACCTGCAAAGCCACTAGTAACTCCAGCTCAGGAGAAGGTACCAGATACAGTTGAGCCAGTGGGTCCAGCTCAGGCACCAGCTGCGCCCCTTGTGATTCTAGGCCTTTAGGAGGCCTTAGCTCAGGTTCTGACCGTGTGCACCAGTCTTGCTCAGGTGGTCTCTATTTCGGACGCAACAACCACTTCTATGGCCAGGGGAGGTACCAGACTCCCGCCGCCCGCACACCAGAGCAGGTGATGCAGGGACTCAAAACGTCGGGGGCACTACTAGCCCATCCGGTTGCAGCTGCTCAGGCCCATGTGGTGCCTGTTATGAGTGATGATAAGCAGCAAAGACCAGAGAGGTTCCTCTATCTTTCAGTGGGATAGAGTCGGAGGACGCCCTAGGTTTCTTGGACAAGTGTCAGTGGATTCTCCGTACAACAGGTATTCTGGAGACCAGTGGGTCTCATTCACTACGTTTCAGTTCTCTGCGGCTGCCTTCAGATGGTGGGATGTTTATGAGAGGCGCATGATGGTCGATGCAACATCAATTACCTGGTAGGAGTTCTTCATTCTCTTCTTGGAGAAGTTCGTGCCGCAGTCTCACAAAGAGGAGTTGCGCAGATAGTTTGAGCAGTTGCGTCAGGATGGCATGTTTTTGACGTAGTAGGAGATGAGGTTTTCTGAGTTGGCTAGTCATGGAGTATGGATGGTTCCCACGGATAGGGGGAGGATCAGGAGGTTCATTAATGACCTCACATATCAGCTGTAGTTTCTTATGACTAGGGAGAGGGTGTTTGGTGGTACTTTCGATGAGGTTGTTGATATTGCTCGGCAGATAGAGATGGTTCGCAACTAGGAGCGGGGTGAGAGGGAGGCCAAGAAGCCTAGTGGATCGGGTGGTTTCAACGGTGTTTCTTTTAGAGGTCAGTTCTACCACGACAAGGGTCGTCCTTATAGGCATTCTCAGACGGCTCGTTCAGTTCACCGTGGTGCATCATCTGGCCAGGGTTCATAAAGTGCACAATAGGGTACTCATCTCTCAGTGCCCTTCGAGCTCAGAGTTCCTCTCGTGCACCATCAGCTCAGGGTTCATCTATACCGGGTCCTTCTGATAGTTACTCTGGTTCTCGGGGTCCGTCTCAGTATTCACTGCCATTCACAAGGAGAGGTTGTTTTGAGTGTGGAGACCTGGGTCACATCAAGGGGTATTGTCCCTACCTTTCAGGAGGTCTAGATTAGCAGAGGAGTCAGCGTACGACTTCAGCACCAGTTACTTCATCACCCGCTCAACTATCTCGGGGTGGAGCTCAGTCAGCTAGGGGTCGCCCTAGAGAGGAAGGCCGATTAGGTGGCGTCCAGGCTCGATTCTATGCTCTTCCTACCAGACCACATGTTATTGCTTCAGACACAGTGATCACAATTATTGTCTCAGTATGCCATAGGGATTCCTCTGTATTATTTGACCCTGGTTCCACTTATTCATATGTATCATCATATTTTGCTCATTATGTGGATATGCCCCGTGAGTCCTTAGTTTCATCTGCTCATGTATTTATGCAGGTGGGCGATAATATTTTTTTTTGGACCGTGTGTACCGGTCGTGTGTAGTGACTATTGGGAGATTAGAGACTACAGTTGATCTCTTGTTGCTTAGTATGGTCGATTTTGACGTGATCTTAGATATGGATTGGTTGTCTCCATGTCATGCTATTTTGGATTGTCACGCTAAGACCATGACGTTGGAGATACCGAGGTTACCACGGATTGAGTGGAAAGTTCTCTAGACTATGTTCCCAGTAGAGTGATTTCATACTTGAAGGCCCAACGGATGATTGGGAAGTTTTTTTTAATCATATTTGGCCTTCGTGAGGGATGTTAGTGTTGATGCCCCTACTATTGATTATGTTCCGGCGGTGCGAGATTTCCCGAATATGCTTACGACAGACCTGCCGGGCATGCCGCCCGATAGGGATATTGACTTTGGTAATGACGCGTACTTAGCCCATTTTTATTCCTTCATACTGTATGGCACCGACTGAGTTGAAGGAGTTGAAAGAGTAGCTTTAGGAAATTCTTGATAAGGGTTTTATTTGGCCTAGTGTGTTGCCTTGGGGTGACCGGTTCTGTTCGTGAAGAAGAAGGATTGTACCATGCGCATGTGCATTGATTATAGGCAGTTGAAAAATGTCACAATCAAGAATAAGTATGTTTTGCCACGTATTGATGATTTGTTTGACGAGCTTCAGGGAGTGAGGGTGTTCTCTAAGATTGATTTGAGGTCAAGGTATCACCAGTTGAATATTCGGGACTCGGGATATTCTAAAGACAACGTTCAGGACCCCTTATAGTCATTATGAGTTCCATGTGATGTCTTTTGGGCTGACCAACACCCCATCAACATTCATGCATCTGACGAATAGTGTATTTCAGCCTTATCTCAACTCTTTTTTCATAGTATTCATTTATGATATCCTGGTGTACTCTCGTAATCAGGAGGAGCATGCCCAACATTTAAAGATTGTGTTGCAGTGGTTGAGGGAGGAGAAACTTTATGCCAAGTTCTCCAAGTGTGAGTTGTGGCTCAGTTTAGTGGAATTCTTGGGGCACATGGTGTCCAGTGAGGGGATTCAGGTGGATCCAAAGAAGATAGAGGCGGTTTAGAGTTGGCCTAGACCGTGCTCAGCTACGAAGATTCGAAATTTTCTTGGGTTGGCTGTTTATTATCGTCGCTTCGTGCAGGGTTTTTCTTCTATTGCTTCACCCTTGACCAAATTAAACCAAAATGGTGCTCCTTTCAGGTGGTGGGATGAGTGTGAGGAGAGCTTTCAGAAGCTCAAGACTGCCTTGACCAAAGCTCTAGTTCTAGTTCTACCTTCAGCTTCTGGTTCTTATACTGTGTATTGGGATGCTTCTCGGATTGGTATTGGGTGTATCTTGATGCGGAGTGTAGAGTGATTGTTTGTGCTTAGCGTCAGTTGAAACCTCATGAGAAGAATTACCATGTTCATGATTTGGAGTTGGCTCCCATTGTTTATGCATTAAATATTTGAAGTCATTATCTCTACGGTGTGTCTTATGAGGTGTTTACGGATCATAGGAGTCTCCAACACTTATTCAAACAAAAGGATCTAAATTTGAGGCGGCGGAGAAGGTTGGAGCTACTAAAGGACTATGATATTACCATTTTGTATCATCTTGAGAAGGCCGATGTGGTGGCCAATGCCTTGAATAAAAAGGCAGTGAGAATCGGTAGTCTTGCATTGATTCCTATTGGTGAGAGCCTCTTGCGTCAGATGTTCATGCCTTGGCCAACCAGTTCATGAGATTAGATGTTTCGGAGCCCAGTCGGGTTCTATCTTGTGTGGTTTCTCGGTCTTCCTTATTTGATCGCAAGAGAGAGCGCCAATATGATGATACTCATTTGCTTGTCCTCATGGATAAGGTTCAGCAAGGTGATGCCAGAGAAGTTACTACTGGAGATGATGGGGTGTTGTGGATGGGCTACGTGTGTTGATTCTTGAGGAGGCCCACAGCTCGCGGTATTCCATTCATCTGGATGTCGCGAATATGTACCAAGACTTGAGGCAATATTATTGGTGGAGGAGGATGAAGAAGGATATATTGGGTTTTGTATCTCAGTTCCTTAATTGTCAGCATGTAAAGTGTGAACATCATAGATCGAGCAGATTGCTTCAGAGTCCCACGGACTTCGAGGAAGTTCGATGCTATTTGAGTGATTATGGATCGACTGACCAAGTATGTGCACTTCATTCTAATTGGTACTACTTACTCTTTTGCTGAGATTAATATTCAAGAGATTGTTTGCTTTCACAGTGTGCCAGTGTCCATCATACATCATAGTTTTAGAGAGATGTATAGCGAGACTTGGGCCCCCAAGTTGTGTTGAGTATAACATTTCACCCTCAGACGATGGACAGTTCGAGCGCACTTTTTAGATATTGGAGGATATGCAACGCGCTTGTGTCATTGATTTTGAGGGTTCATTATATCAGTTTCTACTGTTCGTAGAGTTTTCCTACAACAATAGTTACCTTTCGAGCATTCAGATGGATCTGTATAAGCTTGTATGGGAGGCGGTGTGGATATCTAGTGGGTTGGTTTGAGTCGGGTGAGGCTAGGCTATTGGGTACTGACTTTGTTTATGACGCTTTAGATATGGTTAAATTTATTCAAGAGCGTCTTTGCACGGCGAAATCTAGAAAGAAGAGCTACGCCGATAGGAAGGTCTATGATGTGGCTTACATTGTTGGGGAAAAGGTTCTGCTGAAGGTTTCACCTATGAAGGGTGTTATGATGTTCGAGAAAAAGGGAAAGTTGAGCCCTCAGTTTATTGGGCTGCTTGAGGTACTTCGGAGGATTGGGGAGGTGGCTTACAAGCTTGCCTTTCCACCTAGCTTGTCTAGTGTGCATCCAATATTTCATGTTTCTATGCTCCGGAAGTATGTCAGCGATCCGTCTCATGTTTTGAATTTCAACACGGTTCAGTTAGATGATCATATGACTTATGATGTAGAGCCTGTGGCCATTTTTGATCGGCAAGTTCGAAAGTTCAGATCAAAGGATATAACTGTAGTGAAGGTGCATTGGAGAGGTCAGCTAGTTGAGGAGGCTACGTGGGAGACCGAGCGAGAGATGCATAGCATACTTCCACACCTATTTGAGACTCCGTGTATGTTTCTAGACCCGTTTGAGGACGAACGTTTGATTATGAGGGGGAGGATGTAACGACCCGGCCAGTCAGTTCCCGAGTTTTGGCCACGTTCCCCCATTTACTTCTCCTTTGGTGCTTTACAGTTGTTATATGACTTATCGGGTTAGTTGGTTCGGGTATGGAGAGATTTCAGGATGAATTGAGACACTTAGTCTCAAGGTTGGAGGCTTAAGTTGGAAAAGTTGATCGGATGTTGACTTACGTGTGAACCACCCTGGATTTGACTTTTGATAGTTCCCTTAACTCCGTTGGATGATTTTGGGCTTAGGAGTGTGTCCGGATTGTGATTTGGAGGTCTTTAGTTGAATTACGCTTGAAATGGCGAAAGTTGAATTTTAGGGAAGTTTGACCAGGAGAGGGATTTTTGATATCGCGATCATATTCTAATTCTGGAAGTTGGAGTAGGTCCGATTTGTCATTTGTGACATGTGTGCAAAATTTGGGGTCAATCAGACGTGATTTGATAGGTTTTAACATCGTTTGTACAAATTTGGAATTCTCAAAGTTCATTAGGCTCGAGTCTATTCGTGTTTTTGATGTTCTTTGAGGTGATTTGAGGGTTCGACTAAGTTTGTATGATATTTTGGGACCTGTTGGTATGTTTTCTTGAGGTCATGGGGCCCTAGGGTGAGTTTCATATGGTTAACATATTGATTTTGGACTTGGCATTTCAGCCGAAGACTGCTGGTTTCTGTTACTAGTTTCCTTATACGCGATCGCGTAAGATGGTCCGCGATCACGTAGGCTTAGCTGAGCAGTGGAGTAAATCATTCTATGCGATAGCCAGAAGTAGGCTCCGATCACGTAGTTGTGGAATGCTGTGAAACGCGAATGCTTGGACAGGGTCGCATTCGGGTAGGGCGTTGGAGGCAGGAGTTGGGGCCAGGAAATTGTTCTATGCGGTTCCATAGGGATGGATGCGATCGAGTAGCTATGGGGAGTCAATTGTACGCGATCACGGATGTTGTTACGCGTTCGGGTAGTGTAAGTTTATGAGGTAGTCTGGTTTATTCTATGCGAACGTGAGAGAATGACCGCGTTCGCGATGAAGACTTATCTAGGCAGAATATAAGGTTAAAAAATGAGGGTTTTGAGTTCATAACACAAAATTGGTTTGGGAGCTCGGTAAAAGGCGATATTTGGAGGCATTTTCACGTGGGTGTTTTGGGTAAGTGATTTCTATCTAGTTTTGGCTAATTTCCATGATTATGCCTTTGATTTTACCATTAAATTTGTGATTTTGGGTGGAAAAATAGGAAAAATGAAGAAGAGTTCTTAGGCTAGATTTTTGAGGTTTTGAATGGGATTTTGATATCAGATTTGAGTAATATTGTTATTGTTAGACTCGTGTTTGAATGGGATTTTGTATTTTATGACTTTTGTTGGATTTCGAGATGTGGTCTTGAGGGTCGACTTTAAGCCGATTTCTGTTTCTTGACTTATAACTTCGTAATTTCTTGTGGGATTGATTCCTTTAGCCTGTATTGATTGTATTGTACTACTTATGGCTAGATTCGGGACATTTAGAGGCCGATTTGCGAGGCAAAGGTTTGTTGGAGTAGAGTTTTTCTCGGATTGGGGTTAGAAACACCTCTAAACTTGGCTCTGAAGGTTCGAAACTCCGAATTATGCGTTATGTGATTGTTGTTGAGGTGACTCACATTCCAAGTGGCGGGCGTGCACCAAGTAATTGTGACCTAGTCAATTCCATGACACCGTATAGTGATTCCATCTTGTTGATATCCGTGTTTTCATCCTGTGATAAAGTAATTAAGTTGTCAATCGTGCTAGAGATCATGTTTAGGCTATATGCTGGTACTATTGTGACCCATAATGGTCGTTTCTTGTTGTTGACTTATTGATTTCCTTGATATTTCATACTCAGTCATATTCATTCATTTAATATCATATCTCAGTCTCTGTTGTTATTTATTGATACATCATATCATCATGTTCGGGCTACTTTCATGACATTGTGAGCATGTGAGTGAGACTGGAGAGATTGATGACTGAGTGAGGCCGAAGGCATGATTACGAATGACATTTATGGGATCGGGCTACATGCCACATCAGTTATACTGATTTTTGAATACGCTTGGGCTGAAAGAGCCCTTTCGGAGTATGCACACACCCCAGTGAGCGGGGTTGATTATACCGAGGGATGTATCTTAACTGGACATGGATCTTGTTTGAAGCATTTATATACCTGGGGGTGGATCTTCCCCACGGGCTAGATTGGCCCTACTCAGTACTGAGTGACTGATGGTTAGTTGATGTATATATTCCGAGATGGATCTTCCCTGGGCCAGATTGGCCATATACAATACTAACTGATGAAGCGCTTGAGAGTGTGAGCACATGAGGTTGTCGGCATGGTGCATCACATACAGCATGTGCATTGGTATGTAGAAGTAGAGGAGTTATATTCTTCATATCATTCAGATTTGATCTATCTTACTTTATTGAGTTTAACTGTTGAACTTGAAAGCATGCCTACGTTTCTGCACTATTATTTCTATATAGAACTATATCGGTTGAGTTCGTCACTGCTTTCAGTCCAAAGCTTGGATTTGTTACTTCTTGAGTTGGTTGTACTCATGCTACACCCCGCACCTCGTGTGCGGATCCAAGTGCTTCGTCTCACGGCGGCTGCTGAGTTGTGGAGTCATGATCCTTGGATACTATCGATGTAGCTGCATGGAGTTCGCGGATCTTGACTCTCATTTATTATCTTTATATATATTTTAGTTTTACTCTTTAGACATTGTATTGGACTATCTTACGTTGTAGATTCTCATGTACTCGGTGACACCCCAGTATTGGGAGAGATTTTGTATTATGTTGTGAGGTTTATTCTGCTATTAAAAGGTTTTCCTTTAATATTAACTGCTTTCGTATATTTTTAAAGCTTTTATTTAGTTTAATTTGTTGAATAGCTGGCTTGCCTAGTCTCACGATAGGTGCCATCACGACAGTTAGTTTTTGGTTCGTGACATAGAGGTCTGTACGAGGATGATGAAGGATCTAGTGGGGAGCCATGACTAAGGATAAAGTTCAGGAGTTTGAGGGGTAGTTAGTGACTATGGGAGCCTGGAGCAGTAGTAGGGATGTGAGCATTATATGGGCGATAGAGGTGTTAGTGTGATGATCCAAAAGGTCATCCCTTGTATTTCTAGCTAAATCTGTGTTCCGAGGTCACGAAAACCTCCTTCTATCTCACCTTTATTTGCATGCGTAGCCCAGGCGTGTAGCCGAGAAGCCTTGGTGTGAAAAACTGATAAAAATGATGTTTGTATTGAAATTTGAATAAGGTTGACTTTGGTCAATATTTTTGGTAAAAGGACCTCAACCCGTGATTTGACGATCCCGGAGGGTCCGTAGCAAAATATGGGACTTGGGCGTATGCCCGGAATCCAATTTTAAGGTCCTAAGTCCGAGAAATGAATTTTTAAAGAAAATTATTTTCTGAAAAATATAAAGGTTTTTGAAAATAAAATTCTATGTGAAACCTGTGGTATCAGGCCCGTATTATGGTTCAGGAGCCCGGTACAGGTTCGATATGATTTATATATGTTTTCACTGAAGTTTGGTAGGAAACATGATTTATTTGACGTGATTCGGACCTTAAATGCATATTTGAAGTTTTAAGAAGTTTTGAAATATTTCATTGATTTTGAGGTTTAATTCGTTGATTTTGATATTATTTTGGTGGGTTTATTACACGAATAAGTCCGTATGGGGTTTATGAGGTCGTGTGCATAATTGGTTTGGAGCCCCGAGGGCTCGGGTGAGTTTTGGATATGTGTTGGGGTGTTTTGGAACTCAAAATTCTGGTGTAAAGTCTGTTTTCTGGTGTCTGGATGCCTACCCTACGCGAACGCAGGGGGAACCATGCGAATGCAATGCATACGCGGGGAATGGGGGTGGTTAGTGTTGTGCGAACGCATGTCTTAGGGTGCAAACGCGGAGTATAGGATTATTACTCTACGCTAACGCACCCATTCTGCCGTGAACGCTTAGAGTATTGGGGAGTTATGGGGTTAGGCAGTATTAAAGCTATGCGAACGCACCCATAAGGATGCGAACGCGGAGGGTAAGATAGTAGCAGTTATGCGAACGCACCAGGATGGTCGCAAACGCACACCCTTAGAGGGGACCTGGGGGCTGGGTAAACTTAACCTTGTGTGAGCGCAGCCCCACACTCGCGAACGCATAGGTCCAAAAAGTTAAACCTTCGCGAACGCGGCCAGGGACCCACGAAGGCGAAGAGTAATTTTTGCCCAGTTAATTCTTAAGTCCAAAAAACAGAATAGTTACTGGATTTTTACCATTTTTCACAAACTCTTTCTTGTCCACACCTCTTAGGCGATTTTTGAAGAACTTCTTCACCATAACCTCTTAGGTAAGTAATCTTTGACTCGTTTTCTTCCATTTTTATTAACACCCACTAGATTCTAGGCCTAAAAACATGAGATTAAGTGTAGAAAATTAGGGATTTGTGTAGAGTTAGGGCTTTTTGATTATTTGGGAATTCGACCTCGTTTTGGGGTCATATTTCAAAACAAATTATATATTGGGGCTCGTGTGTGAATGGGTGATCGGGTTTTGGTTCGAACCTCGTGTTTGGACCAAGCGGACTCGGGGTCGATTTTTGGGAGGAATGTTGGGAAATCTATGATTAAGCATTGGAGTTGAATTGTTTAGGATTTATTGATGTTATTGAGTCGATTATGTCTAGATACGATTGATTTGGAGTCGGGTTAAAAATGAAAAGCGGTGCTAGAGGCTTGATTTGATCGTAGAAGTCGAGGTAAGTGTTTGGCCTAACCTTAGCTTGAGGGAATAGGTGTTGAGTCTTATTTGCTACGTGTTTATTCCATGTCCAATGTATATGTGAGGTGACGAGTACCTATATGTTGTGGTCAAGCATGCCCGTGAGTCGAATATGAGTAATTATATGATTTTCATTGAAGTTTACTGTGATTATGGATTTGATATCACTTTGTAGTTATTCATTTGATGGAAATTCTCAGTTGTGTGTACTGTTGAGTAATATTTCGGTTGAGGAATATGTTGGTAAGTTATATATATGTGTAGGTTTGGTTATAGTTGTGTCCCTTGCCGGGACGGTATTACTCTTGTTGATTATTCATGTGTATTTAAGGTCTCTTATTGTTGATTTTCCTGTCAATTCTTGTTTTATGTTTGTTTATGCACGAGGGGACATTCCGTGTCGTGTTATTGATATTTATGCACGAGGGGACATTCCATGCCGTGTTATTGATATTTATGCATGAGGGGACATTATGTGTCGTGTTATTGATATTTATGCACGAGGGGACATTCTGTGCCATGTTATTGATATTTATGCACGAGGGGACATTCCGTGCCGTGTTGTGAGATTTATGCATGAGGGGACATTCCGTGTCTTGTTATTGATATTTATGCACGAGGGGACATTCTGTGCCATGTTATTGATATTTATGCACGAGGGGACATTCTGTGCCATGTTATTGATATTTATGCACGAGGGGACATTCTGTGCCATGTTATTGATATTTATGCACGAGGGGACATTCCGTGCCGTGTTGTGAGATTTATGCATGAGGGGACATTCCGTGCCGTGTTTTATGATATTTAGAACAAGGTAACATGCCGTGCCGTTTATGTTTACTCGTTTGTTCAGAGCTGTTAGTTTTTGTTGTTATTTACATATTTCAATCGCTGCTCTGTTCTGTCATTTCAGTAATTGCTACCACTTTGTCCCCAACATGTTTTCCCCATTTTTGTACTTAATTGTTTACTTCCTGCAGTTATTTCCGTTATATAGTATTTGAATTGCATATGTGTTTATTATTTGTCGTGTCCTAGCCTCGTCACTACTTCGCCGAGGTTAGGCTCGTCACTTACTCAGTACATGGGGTCGGTTGTACTGATGCTACACCTGCACTTCTTTATGTTGTGCAGATCCCGGTATCGGACCCAGTGGACACTGATTGAGGAGGCTTCCTTCAATCCACCAGGCGACACTAAGGTAGTCATGCAGGCGTCCGCAGGCCTTGGTGTCACCTCCTATCTTATTCCTTATTCTGTAATTTCTTGTATTTCGGAGACAGTAGTACTTGTTTATTCAGACCGTTGTTTTTAGTACTCTTAGATAGTCAGTGAGATTGTGGTACCGCTTTCTGGGAGTTGTATTACGGATTTTTGATAAATTATGCACTTAAGTTGATATATTTCATCTCTGCACTTTATCTCTACTTGTTATTGTATTTCACTTTTAACTGCTTAAATAATAAAGGAAATAAGATATAATAACAAGTAACGTTGGCTTGTCTAGCGGGTTAAACATTAGACGCCATCACGGTCCCGACAGTAGGATTTTGGGGTCATGACAAGTTGGTATCAGAGCACTAGGTTGTCTAGGTCTCACAATTCACAGACAAACTTGGTAGAGTCTGAGGGATCGCTACGGAGACGTCTGTACTTATCCCTAGAGGCTCCAAAGTTAGGAATAACTTCACATTTTTTCTTCTCTGTCGTGCGATTTGAGTTCTAAATGCTAACTAAGTCTCTATTCTATTCTCTCGCAGATGGAGAGAACGCGTGCTTCCTCATCTACCGATCAGCAGCCCAATCCTCCCGTTGCAGCTCCTACTACAGGCCAAGGTCGTGCTAGAGGCTGAGGCAGAGCCAGGGCTCAGCCCAGAGCAGTAACCCGTGTAGAGGATCCCTAGGTGGAGGTTGCTGAGGAGATTCCTACTCGGATAGTTCTAGTTTGACCGACTCAGGTCCTAGAGGGGTTCATTGCCACCCCAGTACTTCAGGACGCTCTGGTCCACTTAGTAGGCCTTATGGAGAGCGTGGCTCAGGCCGGTGTACTTCCTACAACACCAGCCGTCTCCCAGATTGGGGGAGGGGTCCAGACTCTTGCTACCCGCACACCAGAGCAGCTAGCTTCCCAGTTCCAGACTCTAGCACCTCAAGCTGCTGGAGTAGCTCAGTCGGGTATTGTGGCACAAGCAGTTGAGGGGGAAGTTATGTCTGCCGATGCTTTGTGGAGATTGGATAGGTTCACCAAGTTGTTTCCTACTACTTTCACTGGTGCATCATCAGAGGACCCCAGGATTTCTTAGATAGTTGCTATGAGGTTCTTCGGAACATGAGGATTGTTGAGACCAATGGGGTCGATTTTGCTACATTTCGTCTTTCTGGTACCGCCACGACTTGGTGGAGGGATATTTGCTTGACCAGGCCAGTTTATCTTCGCCGTTGTCTTGGGCTCAGTTCTCCAAGTTGTTCTTGGAGAAGTTTCTATAAGTTACCTAGAGAGAGGACCTTCAGAGGCAGTTTGAACGTCTATTGTAGAACTCTATGAAAGTCACCCAATATGAGACCTGGTTTATCACTTTGGCCCGACATGCTATCATGATACTCCCCACCGATCAAGAGAGGGTGAGGAGGTTTATTGAGGGGCAAGCTCAGCTTATTAGACTCAAGATGGCCAGAGAGACAAGTACTGATATTTGATTACAGGAGGCGGCCAATGTGGCCAGACGTATTGAGATGGTCTTATCACAGGGCAGTGGTCAGGGGTCTGACAAGAGACCTCGCCATTTCGGTCGATTCAGTGGTGCCTCATCTGGAGGCAGCGATTCCTTTGACAAGGGACATCCTCCCAGGCCCATCCAGTCGGCACTTCAGGTATCCCGTTGTTCACCATCAGATTCTATCAGTGCACCACCGCTTCAGAGCTTCCAGGGTGGTTATTCTGGTCGACAGGGATAGTTTCAGGGTCAGCAGTCGCAGCAGCAGAGGTCTTGCTATACTTGCGGTGGTATGGGGCACATTTCTAAGTTTTTCCCTCGAGCTTCTAGTTGTTCTCAATATCAGGGTTCCCATGCTATGATTCCCGCACCAGGTGCACCCCCATTCTATGTATTTTGATTGTAGATGCTTTGTTTCTGTTTTCACAAATCAAAAATAACTAAAACTTCTACAAATCTTCTGCAAAAAATACAATTATGTCTAAAATTCCAATTTTGCACAGGGAAACAACTATCATTCCCATTGAGTCATGAACAATGTCCTTGCTTCTCGAATTAAATCGTTTGATAAAACAACTTTCAAACAAAATCTCTAGGAAATGGAAGCAAAACAAAATAATTTGTTAAACTGATATTATAACCGATAATCACGAAATGGCTCAAAAGTCAAAACTCACTTTGAAAGGAAGGACGAAGAAAGCAACGTGATCATAGTTCGTGAATAACAAGTCAATCAAATCAACAAAACCATTACAAATTGGTAGTTACTAATCTTACCGTATTTAACAAAATTAAAAGAGAGATCGGGACTAGTCGCGTTCTCTGTTTGTTTCTATAACAGAGGAGTAGTTGCAAAACCCTAGGCCAAGAAGAAAATGGAGAATCAAAGCAAAGTAAAGCGAAGAAAGCAAAAGTCGAAGCCCAAATCTGCTATGCTCTTTTGCTTTAATCGAATGGAGAATTTAATCCTTGTTTTTTTTCCCTCTGTTGTTCTTATTAAAGGGGAAATTAACGTGGGAGGGGATGATACGTGGGTGAGGGTGTGAGTTTGGGAGAGAGAAACATGGAGGTGGGATTCTGTGGAATATACGGTACCATTGATTTAGGAGGGATATACGGACCATTTAATATAGAGTTAATACACAAATAATATATAATTGGTAATTAGGTATACTAAATATAATTATATCAAATCTTAAACATTAAGGGTAATATAGTTTTCTATATGGCATAGATATGTAAAATTCCAAAATCAATTGTAGTGAGTAAGTCTTGTGTTTTTTAAACTCGTTAAGGCCCACCAGTTTCTAAATGTCGGCTGTGTTTGGTTTTTTATTTCATGAAACAGCTTAGCAATTATTTTTTTGCAGTTTTGATTTTTCAGAGAGAGTTTGTTTTGCTTTTGAAATATTTCAAAGTCATAATTTATTGAAAACTGTTAGTGATAACAAGATAAAGTCTTTCATTTGTTAAGAAAACAAACAAGTGATCAAATATGAAAGACTCATCAGGGGCGGCTCAAGAAGATTGGTGGCCTAAAGCTAATTTTTAATGTGGGGCCTTTCAGAAGAAAAAAATAATTATCTATATTTTTAATTGAAGCGTATTTTTCTAGCTTTTTAAAATGTAAAGTTGTAATAGTTTCTTTTATAAATAATTTAATCTCTCCTAAGATATTGTTGATCTTAGATAATAGAACCAGATTCAAGAAGTTTATAACTTGATATCAAAATAATTTTTGATGTACTAATATATTTGTTGAAATGCTTGAACCTGAGGGGGGGAAAAGGGAAAAAAATGCGCAATATAATTTAAACGGTACCCTTCACTTGTTTTTTTATAGAAAAAGTAACTCTTTTCTTTCTACAAACAACAATATAACTTACCGATAACTTAAGTTTTTTTTGTAGATACCAAGAAAGAGAATACAAGAATGTAGTACATATTTTCTGATGAGAAAGATAAAAAATAAGACTTGGACTACTGAAGAAACCAAAAAATCGATTCTAAAAGTTTATTACACATTTTTAGTGAGAAATGTAAAAGGAGAATAATAATATAGGTATCTCACTAATGATGTCAATCGTAAAATTTAAATAATGAAAAGTTTTAAATTCGCGACAAGGGTTTGGAGAAGTGATTATCTTTCTCCAATTTTTACTCAAACGGTTATATCAATATTAAATTAAAAGTTATCTTTAATTTTATAAAAATTCTTTTTTATTTTAACATACCCAATATATTTAGATCTTTCCTCTAAAGATTGTTGTGAGATGTATATGATCCAACTTACCTTAATTAGATATATCGGGTTTGAATCGTATGGTTAAAAAAATACTACTAGAATGTGCTCTCTCTTTTACTAGGCCTTACACGATATAAATCTGGATTAGTCGGGATCTCAATACGAATACGAATAGAAAAAAAATAGAAAAAATTGAGGCCTTCAAAATACGGGGCCTAAAGCCTTTGCTTTAGTGGCTTGACCCTTGGACCATCTATGTGAAAGAGCAAAATTTCTAATTTTTGTTCTTTCACCTATGAGCTTTGGTTTGCCTATGTTCCTACACAATCAAAGTTTTAAAGTTATCCACTAATAAATTTAATCATTCAAAGATACACATGCAAATAACAACAGAAACAAATAAAGTTTGGGATAAATAAGGGAAAGAGGTTGGACTCTTGACAATTGAGCTTGGCAGGCTCGACCAGGCCACGTAGAATTCGAGAGACTCCATCACGCGGACGAAGCAGGCTGGATTGATATTGGGCCTGAGTTCCCAACATAACTCAGTAGGTCCAATTCGAAACATGCACACAATTTTAAAAAAAAAGATCATTAGTGTATATCAAATATAGAATTGGAATATGACTGAAACTATAACAAAATACAAATAAAGAGCTAAAGAATATAGTGAGACAACTTTCATTTGTGTTAATCCTATGAGGATTAATAGTAGCTAATGATTAAAGGCTTGGTGTGAATCCTTGTTTATGTATAAAACCCCCTTGTGAACCTCTGGTACTTCTGAATTCACTAGGGTCTTCTCACGAACCCCGAGCAGTACTTATATCAGGAAAGAGTACCTTATTCAAAACTAGGTCTCACACCCAAATACCATTAACCACCTACTTCTAATCTTCCTAAAAAGCTTAAACATTAATGAAGGATCACCATAATAATTTCATACTGCCAAGACACAAACAATCATGGTAAACCCTCTAAAGGTTCTTCTAGGGAGTAGTCAAGATAAGATGACTCTGATCTTTCCTTCTATGGAGCCAACACACAAAGTTACCGTTTGGCCATAAATTCTCAAATTTATTTTGAAAAATTTGTTTTGGGTGAAGTTTGACTTGAAGATTAAAATGTGTGTGGACATACGTTTTCAAATTTATTTTTGAAAAACATGTGTATTATGAGGGATTTGGCCCAAAACCAGCTATTGAGCTGGTTTTGGGATTTGAGATTTGGCATTTGAGATTTTGTGAAGATATAGGCAAAATTTATGGCCAAACATATGTTTGCCAAATAAAATCCAAGTTTATTTTGGCAAAATCTATGGCCAAACGGGTCCAAAGAGTCAAGAATTGTGAATAAAATAGTTCCATGAACAATCCTTTGCGGGATTGGATTTTTTTTATAGTGGAAATGCCATAAAGCGCGACTCAAGATCCATGATACGAAAACCAAAATAGAATAACGAAGAAAAAGACAACGTGATATAAGTTTGTTATTCCTTGCATTATAGGTGTTGCTACGTGTTGAGAAACTAATTGCCATGGTTCCGCTGCATCACAGGGAGCAATTGTGAGGAATAACCATTCTTGTGAGTAAAATGGATGCTGTGATTCATTATCAAAGCATAGAAGCAGTCAAGGGCACAATATTGGAGGATTCCTATCAGAGTATATTATATACAAGTAGGTATGAGATCATTGTTGAAACATGGTCAAACAGAGAGATAAAGTTTAAGCAGTAAACATGTTTCATTTCTTATACATTTAAGACTTAGAAGTATCACACCGAGGTAAGAATGGGTGTATGTTCTATTGGCTTCACTGTAGGTTCACTGTTTCAAAGTTCTTATAGGTAGGTCCAAATTATAAAGAAATTTCACAAACACTTTTAAGAAAGATTTCAACATAGTTAAGAGCGGGCCTAGTTGGTGAAAGACATTTCCTTTGACTTAACAAAGCAAGCAGGTTACATTAAGCCAACATTTGCGCACATAGATAGGTTCACTAGCATAGTATACCAAAAAAACTCAACACATGATTTGTATTTAAGCTAACATGACATACATGTAGGAATCAAGATAGTATAAAGTCACGGCTAAGTCTAACATTTAAAGTCAACAAACCATTGCCAACAGTGGGAACAGATCCCTAATGGGAAGTATTCACAAACTCAAACCAAGTAAAGCACCACAGCAAAGTCAGAATTAGGGTAAGTAAAGCTAGCTCATAAGTACAAATATACAGTCTCTCAAACTTAAGTCATAGAATAGTTTGAGCATATCAAGGATTAACATGACAGAGGTAAACTCAGGTGCAAAGGTCCTTAATTTAGTAGTAGGAGTCTCACAAAAAGGCTCAAATAGTCATGAGAGGGTGAATATTAAACTCACTACAGGGATCAGTAGAGAACAATTTTCCTAACATACTTAGCAAGATTCATTACAAAGGATCATCCTGTCACCACTACATTTGCAGGCTGCTAATTAGAGTCAAACATATTAATATCAAGGTAAGAACTGAACCAAAACTGCAGAACTTTAAAGGTATCAAAACAGTCTAATGTAGCAAGTGTTGACAGTATTTTAAAGAAGTTCAAAAGCCTGATTTTATTCCAACCTTTTGGTTAACAAAAAGATTTCATACAACATAATTAGCATAAGATCATATAGTTCAATTGATCAGGAAGCTCAGTAAGGTCTTAAGTGTAATAACAATATAGCTACATCGAATGCGAAGAGTGTAGACCAATCAGGATATCATCAATAGACCTATTTAACTAAAGCTATTAAAGGTTACAAGTCAAACATAACATGAAATGCTAAGGAATCCACTTATAATATCAAAATAATGCCACAAGTAGGAGGGTCAAGCAATCTAGAGGTACATAAACACAAAGAAAAGGTTTAAGAGCACGATTCAACTAACTTAGCAGACATAGCATGCTCATACGATCATTTTTTATTTATATAATATCATTAACATAAGGTTTGATCTATTTAACCACTTGACAGGATTTAATCATGAGAAAACATTAGCACAAAACACTTCCAACTAGCTAAGTCATGATAGATAGAATTTATTGACAACAGAAGACTGACAATAGTATCAAAACAACATAGCTTAATCAGAAAGACTGTGACATAACAGTGAGGGTAGCATACAATGACAGGGCATAACAAGTATAATATATGTCACAAACAACAGATGACTACCAAAGAAAATATTATGAACACATGGCTACATAATTAAAGTGATACAAAGGGGGTCAGTGTGCACTGACCTTCTACAGGCCAGCAAACCAACTAGGAGGTGATCAACAGCCGTTTATGGATCTAAACTCAACACCGGTATAATAGTTGAACTCAAACCGGAGAAGAGAAGGAATACAGAAAAGTTAGAGAACACTTAGTGAGGAAACCTTAAATTTTAACTATTTTCTTTCTTTCTTTTGTATTCCCGGTAGTATTTCATGCTTTCGTAGGTGAAGACATTGAATGCCACTTTAACAGTGGCATTCAAGCCACTTAGGGTTCCGGTGAGTTTGAACTGTCAGTGGAAAGTGATGAAGGGTAGATGGCGATAGCAATAGAGGTGACATCAGTGAAGAACAAAGTGGAAAAGCAACACAACTTTACCTACGAGGAGATGGTCGTTGAAGCCTTTGGACTTCTAGTCAAAGTTTAATGTCCAGAAGTCACTGCGTTTGACCTATGGACATCGAATAATGATATGAATCTGGAAATGATGGTCAAGCATGCATTTATTCAACAGAACAGAGGAATGATTGATAGTATACCCATTGGTGCATTTTATGCTTAGGTTTTTGAAATTCGATATTTAAATTAAATAGACGAAAAACAAATGGAAACCAACGTGATTTGCGGCTAGCAGGGACAAGATAGATGTTCCAGGGTTCAATTGGGATGAACCTGCACAAATTTGTGCAAGGTATTCGAATTGATGGGGTTGATGGGGATGAAAGAAATGAGAGAGAATGAGGAAATAAGGGCAGTAGGGTGATATGCAAATGACTAGGGTTAGGGATGTTTGGTAGGTTTAAAATGCAAGACGGAATCTAGGTCATTAGATCTATGGATCAATGGCCCTGATATTTCATGGAGATGAGTATTAATAAAAAGCTTTATTATAAAAAATGACAACCGGTGGATCCCTATAATCTAACGGTGGAGATGACGTTTAGGTGAGAATTAAGAGAAAAGAGGAAAGAAAAATTAATTACAGGGTGTTGATGAGTTGTGAGTGTTGGAGAGAGAGACATGGCACACTGCTATTGGTTGGGATGTAATGGCACAGATTGCCAACATAGGATAGAGTGGGTGGGTCTGGACCGGGTCAAGGTGTTTGGGATCGTGTATTGGGGGAAGTGCACAGTTAGCCACTAATAACACATGCATTTACCTATAAGCCACTATTTAAAATGTCTTTAGTCTTTAGCCACTGCTCTAATAAACTTTAACTGTCCGAACGAAAATACCCTTCTGCTCATGTCCTTAACTTCAGGACTACATGTCCTTAACTTTTGAACTTGTAACTCTAAGTTCAGAACTTCAGGACGACATGTCCTTAACTTTTGAACTTGGAACTCTAAGTTTAGGACTTCAAGACTACATGTCCTTAACTTTTGAACTTAACTTCAGGACTTCATGACTACATGTCCTTAACTTTTGAACTTGTAACTTAGTTCAGGACCAAGTGTCCTTAACTTTAGAACTTCGAACTCAAACTTCAGGACCAAGTGTCCTTAACTTTTGTACTTGTAAGTCAAAGTTGAGCAACAAGTGTCCTTAACGTTTGAACTTGTAAGTCTAAGTTAAGGACCTATTGTCCCTAACTTTTGAACTTATAACTGTAACTTAAGGACTATCTGTCCTTAACCTTTGTACTTGTTAGTCTAAGTTCAGGACAAAATGTCCTTAACTTTTGAACTTGTAAGTCTAAGTTCAAGACCTATTGTCCTTAACTTTTGAACTTGGAACTCAAACTTCAGGACCAAGTGTCCTTAACTTTTGAACTTGTAAGTCTAATATAAGGACCTATTGTCCTCAACTTTTGAACTTGTAACTGTAAGTTAAGGACTGCCTGTCCTAAACTTTTGAACTTGTAACTGTAAGTTAAGGACTGCCTGTTCTTAACTTTTGAACTTGTAACTGTAGGTTAAGGACTGCATGTCCTTAACTTTTGAACTTGTATGTCATGACCCGAAATTCCCACCATCGGGACAGTGATGGCGTCTAACGTTGAACCCGCTAAACAATCCAACGTAAATTGCTCAAATTTATTAAAAACCTTTATTATTAAATAAGAACAAGTGGAACACGACTTTTCCATAAATAAAAGATAATAACGAGAACGGGTAAAAGAAATACATAACTAGATCCACAAACATTTACGAATTCTCAAAATAACCAACCCAGATCTTTGGAGTCACAGTGTCACAGACTATCTAAGATTAATACATAAAAAGGGTCTGAAAGAAATAGTACATCTGTTTTGAAATACTAAAACAGAAATGAAGAAGTGGAAGGGGACGTCAAGGCCTGCGGATGCCTGCAGGACTACCTCAGTGTCTCCGAGTGGACTGAAGGAAGCCGCCTAGCTCAATATCCACTGGGTCCTGTACCGGGATCTGCACAACAAAAATTGTGCAGGTGTAGTATTATTACAACCGACCCCATGTACTGAGTAAGTGCCGAGCCTAACCTCGGCGAAGTAGTGACGAGGCTAGGACATGACAAATAATATCACCTGTGCAATCTAATAATATACAAAAGAAATAAGACCGGAAGTAAACAGTTAAGTACAAAACAGGGGAAAACATGCTGGGGAAAAGGGGTAGCAATTACTGGAATAACGGAACGAAGCAACAATTTAAGTATCAAAATAACAACAGGAATTAACAACACAAAACAAGCAAGTGCACGGCATCACCCTTCGTGCTTTTACTCTCATCCTCACAATAAGTAAATAGAAACGGCACGACATGTCCCCTCGTGCTAAAATATCATAAACATGGCACGGAATGTCCCCTCGTGCTAAAATATCATAAACATGGCACAAAATGTCTCCTCGTGCTAAAATATCATAAACATGGCACGGAATGTGCCCTCGTGCTAAAATATCATGAACATGGCACGGAATGTCCCCTCGTGCTAAAATATCATAAACACGGCATGGAATGTCCCCTCGTGCTAAAATATCATAAACATGGCACGGAATGTCCCCTCGGGCTAAAATATCATAAACACGGCATGGAATGTCCCCTCGTGCTAAAATATCATAAACAATAGTTTGTCAAGGAAAAATCGATAACAAGAACTATAAATCACAACATCTGGGCAAGGGAACAATCAACAGAAATAATACCGTCCCGGCAAGGGACACAACTATAACCAATCTTACACAAGTGTATAATTTATCAAAATATTCCTCAACCGAACAACTACTCAACAATATTCACAACCAAGAATTTCCATAAATGAATAACTGCCAAATTGAAGTTTAATCTATAACACAATAAATCTCAATGAAAATCACATAATTCATAATATTCGACTCACAGGCATGCTTGACAACAACATATAGGTACTCATCACCTCACCTATACATTAAACATCGTATAATAACGTAGCAAACAAGACTCAACACCTATTACCTCAAGCTAAGGCTAGGCGAAACACTTACCTCGACTTCCATGACCAAAATCACGCCTCAAGCACCGCTTTTCCTTCTGAACCCGACTCCAAATCAATCGTATCTAGACATAATTGACTCAATAACATCAATAAATTCTAAACAATTCAAGTCCAAATGCTTAATTATAGACTTTCTAATATTCTTCCCAAAAATTGACCCCGGGCCCGCTTGGTGAAAATGCGAGGTTCGGACCAAAACCCGATCACCTATTCACCCACGAGCCTGAATATGTAATTTGTGTTGAAATCCGACCCCAAAACGAGGTCTAATTCCCAATTAATCAAAAAGCCCTAACTCTACCCGAAATCCCCAATTTTCTACCATTAAAACCCAAGTATTCTTGAAGATAGTTGATGAAAAATATTACCCTCTTGGTGAACACTTACCTACGATTTGGGAAGAAATTCTCTTGAGAAAATCGCCCTAGACCTTCTATTTTTATGAAAAATTGAGAAAGATACGACTGAAGTTTGTTTTTAAAAAACATCACTGCCCGACTCTCGCACCTGCGCTATCGTAGGTGCGAGGAAGCGATCGCACATGCGGAAATGGACAGGCCCACAGGGGGGCCACACCTGCGAAAGGTTATCCGCTCCAGCAGAATCGCTTCTTCGGAAGAAGGTCCGCATCTGCGAGGGGACCGCACCTGCAAACAAAGAAGCGCGCCTGCGGTCTCGCACCCGCGACCCTAGGCTCGCAGGTGCGGACACACCAGAACAGGTGCACTAGCAGTGATTTTCCAAGTTCAAATGCCTCGAAACCTACCCAAAACTCACCCGAGCCCTCGGGGTTCCAAACCAAATATGCACACAACCTCAAAAACATCCTACGGACTTACTCGTGCGATCAAATCGCCAAAATAACCTCTTAAACAACGAATTAAGCCTTCAAATCAAGGAAAATTTCCACAACTTTCAAAACATCAAACTTTACGTTTACGGGTCCGAATCACGTCAAATGACCTCTGTTTCCTACAAAATCTTACAGACACAACATAAATATCATATCGAACCTGTACCGGGCTCCGAAATAAAAATACGGGCCCGATACCATAGATTTAAGACATAATTACACTTTCAAAAATCCTTTATATTTTCAGAAAACAATTTCTTTCAAAAATTCATTTCTCGGACTTGGGACCTCGAAATTCGATTCTGGGCATATGCCCAAGTCCCATATTTTCCTACGGACCATCCGGGACCGTCAAATCACGGGTCCGGGTCCAGGTCCAGGTACGTTTACCAAATATGTTGACTAAATTCAACTCAATGCAAATGTCAACACAAAATTATTATTTTTTCCAGATTTTCACATAAAGGCTTCTCGGCTACATGCCTGTCCTGCACACGTAAATCGAGGTGATATAGAAGGACTTTTTCATGACCTCAAAACACAGAATTAGCTAGAAATACACGGGATAACCTTTTGGGTCATCACAATCTCCAACTCTAAAACAAACTTTCGTCCTCGAACGGACATAGAAAAGTACTTAAATCGAGGAAAAGATGGGGATATCGGATCCGCATATCGAACTTAGACTCCCAGGTAGCTGCGTCGACATGCTGACCTCTCCACTAAACACGGACCGAAGGATAACTCTTCGATCTCAACTGACGAACCTGCCGGGCTAATATGGCTACCGGCTCCTCCTTATAAGTCAGATCCTTGTCCAACTGGACACTGCTGAAGTCTAGCACATGAGAGGGATCGACAAGATATTTCCGAAGCATAGATACATGAAATAAAGGATGCACGACTGATAAACTCGGTGGCAAAACAAGTCTGTAGGCCACCTCTCCTGCCTTCTCAAGAATCTCAAAGGGACCAATGTACCTAGGGCTCAACTTGCCCTTATTTACGAACCTCATCACGCCTTTCATGGGCGACACCCGAAGCAATACCCGATCTCCTACCATGAATGCAATATCGCGAACCCTGTGGTCTGCATAACTCTTCTGCCTGGACTGAGCTGTACGGAGTCTATCCTGAATGATCTTGACCTTATCCAAGGAATCCTGTACTAACTCTGAACCCAACAACCTAGCCTCTACTGGATCGAACCACCCGACCGACACCGCCTACCATACAATGCCTCATAAGGAGCCATCTGAATGCTCAACTGGTAGCTGTTGTTGTAGGCAAACTCAGCTAAAGGCAGAAACTGGTCCCATGAACCTCCAAATTCAATGACATATGCTCGCAACATATCCTCCAAGATCTGAATAGTATGCTCGGACTGACCGACCGTCTGAGGATGAAACGCTATGCTCAACTCAACACGTGTGCCCAACTCACGCTGAAATACTCTCCAGAAATGGGAGGTAAACTGAGTACCTCGGTCAAAAAAAATTGACACGGGCACACCATGTAGGCGAATAATCTCTCTGATGTAGATCTTTGCCAACCTCTCCGAAGAATACGAGACTGATACCAGAATGAAGTGTGCTGACTTGGTCAGCCTATCCACAATGACCCATACACCATCGAACATCCTATGAGTCCGTGGGAGACCAACTACGAAATCCATGGTGATACGCTCCCACTTCCACTCGGGAATCTCAATCTGCTGCATCAAACCACCGGGTCTCTAGTGCTCATACTTAACCTGCTGACAGTTTAAGCACCGTGATACGTATGCCACAATATCCTTCTTTATCCTCCGCCACCAATAATTCTACTGCAAATCCTGGTACATCTTTGCTGTGCCGGGATGAATGGAATACCAGGAACTATGGGCCTCCTGCAATATCAACTCACGAAGGCCATCGACATCCAGTACACAAATACGGCCCTGCACACTCAAGACTCCATCATCATCAACTGTAACCTGCTTCGCACCTCCGTGCCGAACCGTATCCCTAAGGATACATAAATGACGATCATCATACTGCCGGTCCCGAATACGGTCAAACAATGAATAATGGGCTACCGTATAAGCTAAAACACTGCCAGTCTTAGAAATTTCCAATCTCATGAATGGATTGGCTAAAGCCTAAACATCTAAAGCAAGCGGTCGCTTCCCGACCGGAATATAAGCAAGACTACCCATACTGACTGACTTACGGCTCAAAGTATCGGCCACCACATTGGCCTACCCCAAATGATATAAGATGGTGATGTCGTAGTCTTTCAAAAGCTCCAACCATCTTCTCTGACTCATATTCAACTTTCTCTGCTTGAACAGATACTGCAAACTCTTATGATCCGTGAACACCTCACATGACACACCATACAAATAATGCCTCCAAATCTTCAACGCGTGGACAATGGCTGCTAACTCTAGATTATGAACTGGATAGTTCTTCTCATGAACCTTCAACTAACGTGAAGAATAAGCTATAACCTTGCCATCCTACATCATTACTGCACCAAGTCCAACCCGTGAAGCATCACAATACACTGTATATGGCCCTGATCCTGTGGGCAAAACTAACACCGGTGCCGTGGTCAAGGCTGTCTTGAGCTTATGAAAGCTCGCCTCACACTTATCTGACCACCTGAACTGGGCACCCTTCTGAGTCAACCTGGTCATCGGGGTTGCAATAGATAAAACTCCCTCCACAAACCGACGATAATAACCTTCCAAGCCCAAGAAGATCCGAATCTCCATAGCTGAGGTGGGTCTAGGCCAATCTCTGACTGCTGAAATCTTCTTGGGATCCACCTGAATACCCTCGGTCAACACAACATGGACCATAAATGCAACCGACTCAACCAGAAGTCACACTTCAAAAATTTGGCATACAACTTGCTGTCCCTCAGAGTCTAGAGGATGACTCGAAGGTCTGCTCATGCTCCTCTCGGCTGCGGCAGTAAATCAAAATATCATCAATGAAAATAATCATGAATGTATCCAAATAGGGCCTGTACACTCGGTTCATCAAGTCCATAAAAGCAGCTGGGGCATTTGTCAACCCAAATGACATTACCAAGAACTCATAATGACCATACTAGTGTGAAAAGCTGTCTTGGGGACATCAAAAGCCCTAATCCTCAACTGATGGTAGCCAGATCTCAAGTCAATCTTTGAAAACACTATGGCACCCTGAAGTTTGTCGAACAATTCATCAATCCTCGGCAAAGGATACTTATTCTTGATGGTAACCTTGTTCAATTGTCGGTAATCAATACACATTCTCATTGTGCCATCTTTCTTATTAACAAACAACACTGGTGCACTCCAAGGAGAAACACTAGGCCTAATAAAGCCTTTATCTAGCAAATCCTGTAGCTGATCCTTCAACTCATTTAACTCTGGCGGGGCCATACTATATGGCGGGGTAGAAATGGGATGGGTGCCCGGAGCCAAATCAATGCAAAAGTTAATATCCCTGTCGGGTGGCATACCCGACAGGTCGGCAGGGAATACCTCTGGAAACTCACGGACAATGGGCATAGACTCCATAGAAGGAACCTCGGCACTAGAATCACGAACATAAGCCAAATAGGCCAAACATCCCTTCTCAACCATACACCGAGCCTTCATATACGAGATAACACTGCTGGAAGAATGACCAGGAGTCCCCCTCCACTCCAATCGGGGTACTCCCGATAACGCCAAGGTCACAGTCTTGGCATGACAGTCCAGAATAACATGATAGGGAGATAACCAATCCATCCAAAAAATGACATCAAAGTTAACCATATCAAGAAGTAAAAGATCTACACGGGTCTCAAGACCACCACCAACCACTATGCATGAACGGTAGATTCGATCTACCATAATAGAATCACCTACCGGTGTAGATACATATACAAGAGTACTCAGGGAATCACGAGGCATAATCAGATAAGGAGTAAAATATGAGGACACGTAGGAAAATGTAGACCCCGGATCGAACAAAACCGAAGCATCCCTGCTGCAAACTGAAACCATACCTGTAATGACTGCATCGGAAGCCTCAACCTCAGGTCTGGCGGGAATAACATAGCATCGGGGTTGAGCCTCATCAATATGAACATCCCTGGGCCGACCTACTGCCGGCTGACCTCTACCTCTCATAGCCTGTCCTCCAACTCTAACTGTCTGGCCTCCACCTCTTGCACCTCGACCTCCACCCCTAGCTGGTTGAGAGGGTGGGGGTGCACCTCATGCGGGAATCATAGCGGGAACCCTGATGATGAGAACCACCAGAAGCTCAGGGGAAAAACCTGGAAATGTGCCCCATACCACCACAAGAGTAACAAGATCTCTGCTGCTGAGACTGCTAGCCCTGAAACTGTCCCTTTCGACCAGAATAACCACCCTGGAAGCTCTGAAGCGGCGGTGCACTGATAGGAGCTGGTGGTGCACTGCGGGATACCTGAAGTGCTGACTGGAATGGTCTGGGAGGATGACCTCTGCCAAAACAATATTTGCCTCTAGATGAGGCACCACTGAATCAGCCAAAATGACCAGGCCTCTTGTCAGACCCCTGACCACTGCCCTGTAACAAGATCATCTCAATCCGCCTGGCCACATTGGCCGCCTCCTGAAATGAAATATCAGTACCTGTCTCTCTGGCCATCTGAAGTCTAATCGACTGAGCTAGCCCCTCAATAAACCGCCCCGCTCTCTCTCGATCTGTGGGGAGTATCATGATAGCATGTCGGGCCAAAGTGATAAACCGGGTCTCATACTGGGTAACTATCATAGAGCCCTACTGGAGACGCTCAAACTGCCTCCGTAGATCCTCTCTCTGGGTAACTGGTAGAAACTTCTCCAAGAACAACTCGGAGAACTGAGCCCAAGACAAGGGCGAAGATCCAGCTGGTATGGTCAAGCAATAATCCCTCCACCAAGTCTTGGCGGGACTAGAAAGACGGAATGTAGCAAATCGACACCATTGGTCTCCACAATCCCCATGTTCCGAAGAACCTCATAGCAACTATCTAAGAAATCCCGGGGGTCCTCTGATGGTGCACCAGTGAAAGTAGTATGAAACAACTTGGTGAACCAATCCAATCTCCACAAAGCATCGAAAGACATATCTTCCCCCTCAACTACTTGTGCCACAATACCCGGCTGAGCTACTCCAGCTGCTTGAGGTGCTAAAGTCTGGAACTGGGAAGCTAGCTGCTCTGGTGTGCGGGTAGCAGGAGTCTGGGCCCCACCCCCATCCTGAGAGACGGTTGTCGTTGTAGGAAGTAGACCGGCCTGAGCCACGCTCTCCATAAGGCCTACTAAGCGGACCAGAGCGTCCTGAAGTGATGGGTGGCAATGAACCCCTCTGGAACCTGAGCTGGTCCAACCGAAACTATCTGAGCAAGAATCTCATCGGCAGACTCTACCTGAGGATCCTCCACTAGGGCTGCTGCTCTAGGCTGAGCCCTGCCCCTTCCTCGACCTCTAGTACGGCCTCGGCCCCTCGTAGGAGCTACAACTGGAGGATCGGGCTATTGATCGGTAGATAAGGAACCACGCGTTCTCTCCATCTGCAGGAGAATAGAATAGAAACTCAATTAGCATTTAGAATTAAAATGGCACGACATAGAAGGATAAATGTGAAGTTATTCCTAACTTTGCAGCCTCTGGGGATAAGTACAGACGTCTCCGTACCGATCCCTCAGATTTTACCAAGCTTGTCCGTGACTTGTGACACCTAGGCACCCTAGGGCTCTAATACCAACTTGTCACGACCCGAAATTCCCACCATCGGGACCGTGAAGGCGTCTAACATTGAACCCGCTAGACAAGCCAACGTAATTGCTCAAATTTATTAAAAACCTTTATTATTAGATAAGAACAAGTGGAATACGACTTTTCCATAAATAAAAGATAACAACGAGAACAGGTAAAAGAAATACATAACTAGATCCACAAACTTTTACGAATTCTCAAAATAACCAACCCAGATCTTTGGAGTCACAATGTCACGAACTATCTAAGTTTAATACATAAAAAGGGGTTGAAAGAAATAATACATCTATTTTGAAATACTAAAACAGAAATAAAGAAGTGGAGGGGGACGCCAAGGCCTGCGGACGCCTGCAGGACTACCTCAGTGTCTCCGAGTGGACTGAAGGAAGTCGCCTAGATCAATATCCACCGGATCCTGTACCTGGATCTGCACCACAAAAATTGTGCAGGTGTAGTATCAGTACAACCGACCCAATTGTAAAGACCCGTAAAATTTTCATGTCTAAAATAATGCCCGAATGGGTCTCTATGTTGTTATAACTGTTGAAATTCTTCGCAGAAAGCTTGCTCGCCGCGGTTCGGACCTTTAGGATTGAAAAGTACCCCAAGACCTAAAAGATAAAATTTTCCAGAATTGCGCAAATCATCGGTCCACTATGCGATCGGAGATCAGGTATGCAGACTGCATAGTGGTCGCATACCTGGACAACCTTCTGTCCAATTTGAGGACAACTATGTGGCCCAAGATGCAATCGCATTTTGGGAATGCGGACCGCATAACTGTCGCATCCTTGCACTTCCATTTTTGCGGAGGAGGTTATGCGATGCATTATGCGATCGCATAACATGTAGCGCATAGTGGTCGCATACCTGGGCAGTCCGACCTTATTTTTGGCTCATTTTAGGGCCAACTATGCGACAGGAATGTGGACCGCATAGCAGGAATGCGATCACATTCCTGACCGCCTTCCTACTTCGGGGCTCTTTAATTTCTAAATTTCGAACCCGACCCCCAGTTTAATAAAACACCCCTCCCCTTCATTTTTAACATGCATCTGATAAAAATAGAGAGAAGTGAGAGTGGGTTCTAGAGAGAGAAGTCCCCATCTTCCCCAATATGATTCTTCAAACGTCACTCAGGCCCGAAAAGTATCAAGTAATCTTCATCTTCTTCACTTTAAGAGGTAAGTCCCCACCCCATTTCCCTTTAATTCTCAGATTTTAGTTAGAATGAAGCACACATAGGTTGGTTCTTGAGAATAAAAGATAATACTTGCATGCCTGTGAATAATTTTCCATGACCTAGTAAAAGAAGCCAGTTAGAGTAATCTTTCACTAAAAAGGGGATTAATTAATCAAAGGGACCACATAGTGTTTGATTAAATGCCTAAATGAGCTGAGTTATGTTCATGGTTCCAAATTTCTAAGTGAAATGTGTCGCATTGTGGAATATATTGACGGTGCTAGACGGTCCGGTGATTTGTGATAAAAACTAAAAGGGAATTCCGATTCGAGGTATGTATCGCTAACTTTAATCTTCGTAGAGTCACCTTGTTGGTGTCCGAGCATTTAGTATTAGTTTCTTGCTGAGTATATGTGAATTGATTGTTCTGAAGTATTGAGGTGTAAGATTTCATTCTCTGATTCTATTAGTTGATTATCATGTTAATTGAATTTGTGAAAGATGATTTCTTTGTGATTACTCTATCATGTGCAAGATTCATTAAGTGCTTGAATATGTTGGTATAAAAGAATGGTAAAGAACCCAAATGTGTGAATGTTTCTAAGTGCTAAGTGCTGTGTAACAAGTGATTAAAAGGAGTTGTGAATTGATTTAATCGAACTAAATGGCCATGGAAATATTGGATATGACTCATTGTTTGGCAAGGTTTATTGTGGCTTGACTTCGTACGGATTGTTGGTTGTAATGAATTTATATTCTTGATTGATGAGAATCTTTGTGATTTAATTAAAGGTTGATAAAGACTACTGTGAACACATGATTGATTGGTTGTTATGAAATTGTACTCTTGATGATACGAAGCCTTGTGATTGAATTGTGGGCTGTTATTTTGCTATGAAATATTATTGTCCGGTGGGATCGGGTTGCACACTGCAACACAAAGTAATAAGGGTGGAATGTGAATTGTACGGTGGGATTAGGTTGCATGACGCAACAAAATGTAATAAGACTGAAAGGTGATTGTCTGGTAGGATCGGATTGCGCGCCGCAACAGGAGTAATAAGGGTGGAATGATGAGAAGGAATGAGGGTGGAATATGATTGTGTTGAAATAAGAATCTGTAAAACTCTCAATTGTGTTGTTTTCGTATCTATGTGCACTATTTGTTGGTTTCTTTAAGCTGTTTCCTATCTATGTATTGTTTGATTTTACTTAGAGTAAATTTTGTTCTTACATATTAGTACTATTCAACGGTACTAACGTCCCTTTTGCCGGGGGCGCTACATATTTTATATGGATGTAGGTAGTTCCATAGCAGGTAGCTCAGCCTGCCGTTATTGGTGCCTCCTCTTCTTCTCTTCAGCAGTTCTGGTGAGCCCCATTTCCTCTCGGGGTCGTGTGTGGATTGTACCATTCTCTTTTGCTTATGATGTAAAAGGTATAGTCGGGTCCTTGTTGCCGACAAGTTTATGTAAAAATCCTAGTACTATTAGAGGCTTCGTAGACACTGTCTGGGTTGTATATATATGTATATTTTGGGCGGTAGTTGTACTCACTCGTAATTGAGGACCGCAAATCAGAAAGGTTGTATGTAACTTGTATTTTTTGGTTATCTATTATTGAAAGTTAAAAGAGGAAAAAATGGAATCATGTTGTAAATTTTACTTTGGATCTAAATTGTCTAACTCACATGGAATAATGTATGTTATGAACACGGGGTAATACGTTGGGTAGGAAAGGCAAACCAGGTCCGCTTGACTGGGTTCATCTGGTTAGGCGCCGGTCTCGTCCCTCGATTTTGGGGCGTGACAAACTTGGTATCAGAGCCTATGGTTTTAAAAGTGTCCTAGGATGTCTCGGAGCCGTGTCTAGTAGAGCCCTTTTTATCAGTGTGTTGTCGACCACATCTATACTAGGCGGCGGCATGGACATTTAGGAAAATACCCTTTCATTGTTGCTCTGTATCGTGCGATGAAGCGAAAGATGAGAATATTTTTATCTAACTCGTCCATTGTCCTAATTTTCAGTAAATGGCGCCCAAGAAGAGAGCTTGACTCGGCCTAGAGGCCAATGCCACCCCAAGTGTGGCCATGAATCCTTTATCTGATGGTGCGGGTGAGAATGATTCCTCGACCTTGAATCTGCCCGACTCCTCCATGCCAGGCCAGCCTATCCCTATTCTTGCTCCAGCGGAGGGTACTGAAATCCCTCCTGATGATGTTCATGATCCTTCCTCAGTCCCAACTTCCAGTCCCAGTATTGCTGATGGGGACCTCAGGGGAGCTATTCAGATGTTGACTCAGTTAGTGGCCTCCCAGGCCCAAAGATCACAAGATACCCCTGCGTCCTCTAGCGAGCAAGGGGATTCTTCAGGTTCTAGGGTCAACCAATTTCTGCGGTTAGCCCCTCCAGAGTTCACAGGCACCGACTCAGAGGCCGATCCTCAAGACTTTATAGATGAAATGTACAATACCCTTCGGGTTATGAGGGTTACTGAAACACAGGGAGTGGAGTTAGCTTCCTATCGTCTAAAAGGAGAAACATATTCATGGTTTGAGATGTGGGAGAGTTCCCGTGGAGAGGGGAGCCCTCCGGCGAGGTGGGTCGAGTTTGTAGATGCCTTCATGGATCATTTCTTGCATGCCGAGGTTATTGCAGCCCGTGCTGCAGAGTTTGACGTCCTTAAGCAGGGCCACATGAGTGTGTGGGAGTACCATATGGAGTTCGTGCGCTTGTCCAAGTATTCTACCCACATGATGTTGACTATGGAGGCCAGAGTTCTTCGGTTTGTTCAGGACCTTGGTCCCTTGGTTGTCAATGAGGCTGCTACAAATTCTTTGCATTTAGATATGAACTATGGTAAGATTGTGGGTTTTGCTCAGGCTACGGAGGCTCAGAAATTGAAGATGCGAATGGAGAGAGAGAGAAATAGTAGGGATCGGTCAGCGGGCAACCCTGGGAGTTCAGTTGGAGGTGGGAGATCAGCCCTTGGGAGAGGGTCATCAGGGCCATCTCAGTCCTATGCTCAATCCCCAGCCAGTGCGCCGCCATCAGGGCACAGTTAACAGCAGAGAGGTCGCTTTGGGCCCGATTCAGATAGCAGGAGGTTACATCAGTCAGGTCATTCTGGTTGGAGGTTCCAGCAGTAGCGGAGGGCTCCATGTCCTAAGTGTGGGAGGTTTCATTCTGAGCCATGTTACCTGGATATCCCAGTATGCTATAGATGCGGAGTGAGGGGCCATGTTCAGCGAGATTGTCGTGCGCCCAGTCAGAGCACAGGTAGTGGTACTACTCAGCCGTCCAGTTCTTTAGCCGCTACATCTTCGGCACGCCCTCCAACACCAGCAGGGCGCGGTGCAGCTAGGGGTAGAGCACGGGGTCAAAGGGGACCTAGTCAGTTCTATGCTTTGAGTGGTCTCCAGAGTGCGGAGGCTTCTCCAGATGTTGTCACAAGTATTCTGACTGTCCAATCGCATGATGTTTATAATCTTATTGATCCCGGGTCTTCATTGTCATATGTTACTCCATTTATTGCTTCGCGTTTTCGGATAGAACCCGAACAGCTTCATGAGCTGTTCTTAGTGTCGACTCCAGTTGGTGATTCTATTACGGCCGCACGAGTCTATAGGAATTGTGTTGTTACAGTGTGTTGTCGAGATACCACGGCCGATCTGATTGAGTTAGAAATGGTAGATTTTGATGTTATCATTGAAATAGACTGGCTATACTCGTGCTTTGCTAAACTCGACTGCCGAACCAAAATTATAAGGCTCGAGTTTCCTAATGAGCCAGTTATCGAATGGAAGAGGAATGATGTTGTGCCAAGAGGTAGGTTTTTTTCCTATCTTAAGGCCTCCAAGATGATTAGGAAGGAATGCATCTATCATTTGGTCCGGTTTGCGTACACCACTTCATAGGTCCCTGCTCCCAAGTTCGTGCCGGTTGTGAATGAGTTTCTTTGAGTGTTTACGGATGAGCTTCTTGGAATTTCTCCAGATAGAGAGATTGATTTCGGGATTTATGTATTGCCAGATACGCAGCCAATATATATTCCACCTTACAGGAGGGCGCCAGCAGAATTGAGAGAGTTAAAAGAACAGTTGAAAGATCTATTAGAAAAGGGTTTCATTCGACCAAGTGTGTCGCCTTGGGCGCATCGGTTTTTTTTGTCAGAAAGAAGGATGGATCGCTTCGGATGTGTATCGATTATCGGCAGCTCAACAAGGTCACTATAAAAAACAAATATCCATTGCCTCGGATAGATGACTTGTTCGATCAATTGCAAGGTGATAGGTTCTTCTCAAAGATTGACTTACGGTCCGGGTATCACCAGCTAAAGATCAGGGAGCAGGATATCCCTAAGACCGCCTTCAGGACTCGTTATGGGCACTTTGAATTTTTGGTAATGTCTTTTGGGCTAACCAACACCCCAGCAGCTTTTATGGACCTTATGAATCGGGTTTTCAAACCGTTTCTTGACTCCTTTGTGATTGTCTTCATTGACGACATCCTTGTTTATTCGCGAAGTCGGGAAGATCATGCTAATAACCTCAGGGCAGTTCTACAGACTCTTCATCAGCACCAGTTATATGCAAAGTTTTCAAAATGTGAGTTTTGGCTAGAATCAGTCATCTTTTTGGGCCATGTTGTTTCTAGGGAAGGGATTCGGGTTGATCCCCAAAAGATTGCAGCGGTAAAAGATTATCCTAGACTAACGACCCCGATAGATATTCATAGTTTCTTGGGTCTAGCTGGGTATTATCGGAGGTTTGTGGAGGGATTCTCTACCCTCGCCTCCCCATTGCCTAATCTGACACAAAAAGAAGTTAAGTTTCAATGGTCCGATGCTTGTGAAAAGAGTTTTCAGGAATTGAAGTCGAGATTGACTTCGGCACCGGTGTTGACCTTGCTAGAAGGTACAGAGTTCGTGGTTTATTGTGATGCTTCGAGGGTTGGTTTGGGGTGTGTGTTGATGCAATGTGGTAAAGTTATAGTGTATGCTTCAAGGCAGCTCAAGAATCACGAGAAGAATTATCCGACGCATGATTTGGAGCTCGCAGCGGTTGTGCTTGCATTGAAAATCTGGCGGCATTAACTTTATGGGGTCCATGTGGACGTGTTCATAAACCACAAGAGTCTTCAGTATTTATTCAAGCAGAAGGAGTTGAACTTACGACAGCTGAGGTGGTTAGAATTTCTCAAGGATTATGATATGAATATTTTGAACCATCCAGGGAAGGTGAATGTGGTGGCCGACACTCTTAGTCAGAAATCCATGGGTAGCTCGGCACATTTTGAAGCCAGCCAGAGGCCTTTGGCTCGGGAGGTTTATCAGTTGGCCAGTCTAGGGGTCTGTCTTTCAACCTCAGATGAGGGGAATGTCGTGGTGTGTAATGGAGCAAAGTCTTCGCTTGTAGCGGAAGTCAAGAGAAAGAAATATAGGGATCCGGCTTGGGCACAATTGAGGGAAGCAATTTTGAATCACAAGACTTCAACATTTTCACTCGGCAATGATGACGGTGTCTTGCGGTGTCAAGGGAGATTATGTGTTCCAGATGTGGATGATCTCCGGGAGAGGGTAATGGCAGAGGCTCATAATTCCAGGTATTCTGTTCACCCAGGTTCTACGAAAATGTATCACGATCTCAAGGAGATTTATTGGTGGAATGGTATAAAGAGGGGTCTGGCGGACTTTGTGGCTAGGTGTCCGAATTGTCAGCAAGTGAAGGCCGAGCATCAGAGGCCCGGTGGGTTGACACAGCTTATGGAAATACCAATGTGGAAATGGGAAATGATCAATATGGACTTTGTGGTAGTATTACCCCGCACTCAGTGCAAGTTCGACTCAATTTGGGTAATAGTGGATCGACTCACGAAGTCGGCGCATTTCTTGCTAGTCAAGTCCACCGATACTGCAAAACAGTACGCTCAAGTTTATATCAAGGAAATAGTCAGACTCCATGGCACTCCTGTTTCTATTATCTCGGATCGAGAAGCCCAGTTCACAGCTAGCTTTTGGAGGAAATTTCAGTAGGGTTTGGGTACTCAGGTAAACCTCAGCATAACTTTCCACCCACAGACAGACAGTCAAGCGCAGCGGACTATTCAGGCGCTTGAAGATATGTTGCGGGCTTGTGTTTTAGATTTCAAGGGTAGCTGGGATGATCACTTGCCGCTTATAGAGTTTGCTTACAATAACAGTTTCCATGCTAGTATCTAGATGGCCCTGTCGCACCCCGCTTTTTCCTCGCACGGGTTAGGTACGCGGAGATCGGGTTTCATGACATTCTGGACAACTCCTTAAAGGAAATGGTTTAAGGAAGAGTCGCCACCTAACGATTTTATGGTGCGTTAGGGCACCTAGAATAATTAACTCATGAACTAGTTTGCATTACCAGAGATTGGGTAAGGACTTGAAATTATCCCAAGGGAAAGGTATTAGGCACCCCTCGAGATCCACAAATGTGGGTCCCAACCAAGTAATTTTGTGAATTTGGACAGTAAACAAGCAAGGCTCACGTAAGAGGGGATTTCAAGTAAATACTGAAATTATTAAAAGAAATTTAAAGAATAGCAAAGTAAACTCATTTTAATGAAAATGTCCTAGGTTTTAAATCAATATGGATCACATCAATGCAATACCCGATATGTCACGCCTCGAGGAGGGGCTACACCTGGTATTAGCGCACCGGTCATCATATCCATATTCTACCCTTCCCACCCCGTTAAGGTATTTAAAACGCATGTGTCGGTCACGAATCTTATTGCGGGCTATTACCCGTCCCATCCTATCAGTCCTAGAGGGTAGTTAGGACTACTATTCCTACAAGGAGAGTACTAGGCCGACCCCTAGGTTTAAAGGATAAACTCTAAGCGACATACAATAACAATTAAGAATACATATAGGGGAAGCATACAGGAGCAAATATGGGCTCATAAATCCCTCCACAGGTTGTACACATAAATAGCACGACTCAAGCACATAAAGGAGTCTCGAGTTTTAGAACCTAAGGCAGGATTTTAGGTGTGAATACAACATTAAGACAACAAGATTAATGAGTTGCAGAAGAAGTATATGACCAATTTTAGACCACTTTAGTTAGCAAGCAATGTGCAAAGAGTTTCTGGTTTATATTGGCTCCTAGAGTTTGCCTAGGCGTCTGAAATGTTCTAGATACTATTTTAATAGACATACAGAATGCACTTCTTTAGGCTTAGCTCTAGTGAACATGTGATTATGTGAGTATGATGGATGCAAGTCCTATAGGCATGGTATCTAAAAATTCAGGCATAATGTAGGAAAACCTAAACGTGCTTTCCTGAATACACAAACATTTGCAGAAATCAGAAATCATTATTTTCACTTATTAACCAAAACATAGAGAAACATGATTTAAGTTGTTGATCCTATCACGTGAATTCTAGATGTTCTTAGCGGTGTGCCTAGTACAGTATTTAAATATAGGCATGCTGAGAGTAAATTCCTAAGAAAACAGGATATCTAATGCAAACATTGATAATTGGTTATTATTACGAACCTAGAACAGGATTTCTATATGCAACAGTCATGTATATGCAGAGGCAGTGTTATCGTAACAACCATTTTTTTATAGTTATTTAACTAGGATAGGATTTCTAAGCGGGACAGTAATTGTAACAATCTATTACTAGCAGTTAACATGATTTGCTAAATGATCGTGAGTGTGATGAGATGCTGAAGTAAAGAAACCTAAAACATGATTTACTAATGCATGGTAGATATGTCCTAAACACGATTTCTATTGCACACATAGGTGAAGTAAATCCAAAACATGGTTTCTACCCGGATTTATACTAAACATGCATAACCCCACCCTTTTCACTATCCAGCCCCGGAGTTATTTTACAAATAATTATTACATACCAACATAGCATGAATTACATAACTGAATAAGAAAATCAAGAAGCTATACTATAGAGAGCCTAACAGTAGGCCCAAGTACCAGATCCACTTGCCATATGCCATGGTCTTCAACCCACAATCCAGCAGGTAGAGAGTTCAAGAAAGGAACAAACAAAAATAGGGATAGGGAGTTTGGGACAAATAATTAGCAGCAGACTAAGGTTACAGATTCACATAGTTACCACATAGTTGTTTACAAAGCAACATAGATTCACAGAGTCACATATTATGCATGGAATCAGAACCATGTAGCATTCAGGTATCATGTGGAGGGGGAAGGTTTATAACATAGGAAGCTAAGCATGTAACAATGGTCATGTTGAGATGAGAAACATCAACCCATAAACGAGTAAGCACACTAGTTGCATAAGTCTCACACAAAGTCACACAGGAGAAACATGAGACATATTAGGCTACTAAGAAAAGGGGAATAACAGGGACATGCTAATTACACAAGACTCAAACAGTTATAGAGAACCACATGCATAAAGAAGAATAGAAAAAGATAAAGGACATTATAGAGTCATGTTAATTACATGGTAGGCAGTAGAACCACAAGATAAAGCACAAAAGGAACAACAAGTACATAATCATGAACTGAAACATATTGTGTGGAGATACTATAAAAAATAACTTAGAATAAGAGAGATAGAGAAGAAAAATCAGTACGCAGAATAAGAGAGCAGCAGGATAGTAGTGTGCAGAAGAGATTACTCAGTCTTGGCTTTAAGCCGATTGAGTAGTCAGTTGTAACGACCCGACCGGTCGTTTTGATATCCAGTGCACCGTTAAGCATTTGGGAGTCATGAACAGCTTCATTTAGGGTATTTTGACTTGTGTGTATGGTCAGAGTTGAAATTCAGGAGGTTCTGAGTTAAATTGAAAGGAAAATTCTCATTTCAGAAGCCTTAAGTTGAAGAAATTGATTAAGACTGGAATTTTAAGTAAACGACCTCGGAATCAGGATCCAAAGGTTCCAGCAGGTTCGCATGGTGATTTTGGACTTGGGCGTATGTCCGGATCGGGATTTGGATAACTCGAGAGCATTTCAGTGTATATTGTGGAAGTTAGCATTTTTGAAGAAATTTCCTAAGTTTGGCTTGAAGTGCATTTCAATGATATTGATGCCCGTTTTGGATTCTGAATCTGGGAATAACTTCGTATGGTGATTCTAGAGTTGGGAGCACGATCGGAAGTGAATTCGGATGTCCGGAGGTCATTTTGAAGTCATTTGGCTAAAGATAGAAATTTGAAGGTTTTTGAGAAGTTTGACCGAGAGTTTGACTTTTTGATAACGGGGTCGAATTCCAATTCCGAAAGTTGGAGCGGATCCGTAATGTCGAATATGAGTTGTGTGCAAAATTTGGGGTCAATCAGACGTGATTTGATAGGTTTCGGCATCGGATGTAGAAGTTTGAAATTTCAAAGTTCATAAAGTTTGAATTTTAGTGCGATTCGAGATTTCGACGTTGTTTGATGTGATTTGAGGCATCGAGCAAGTTCGTATCATATTTTGGGACATGTTGGTATAATTGGTTAAGGTCTCGAGGGCCTCGGGTGGATTTCGGAAGGTTAACGGAATGAATTTCGGACAAAAGAAAGAAGAAACAAAATGGCAGAAAAGTTCCGCTGCATTTTTTGGATAGCAAACTATGCGTCGAGGAGCTAACTTTGGAAGCATATATATAATAATCTGTAAAGAATCTGAAAATTTGCAAAACATGAAAGTTGTAGATCATGAAGTCTAGTTTTCCGAGCAGTAAACCATTTATCATTTGGATTTTTGTGCAAAATGTTATGACCGATTGAAGATGGCTGGTGGGGCAGTTTTGCCAGAATTTTCTCGTGCGTGGAGCCGACTTTAGAAGCTTATATATCGGGATATATAAAGAGTTATATAGTGTACAACCTATCACATTAAAGATCTTCTAGACTAATTTCTAAATCTTCAAACCGTTTGTTATTTGGATATTTATACAAGAAGTTATGGATGTTTTAACAGAAGGTGTTCAACAAGGGAATTTTAATAGGATGTACAACCTGTGCATTACAAGTGCAAGGTACAACTCGATGAAGCAAGGACAGATTCTTTCAACAAGAATTTTGGCCATTTCTTTCATTTGGCTTGGATGATTTTGGAGAGCATTTCAAGGGGAGTTTCATCAAGCATCAAAGGTAAGTTGTTTCTACTTATTTCCAAGATAAATACAAGATTGATTACATAGATTTGATATGAGAAATTGGGAAAAATGTGGGGAAATTGCAAGGAAACCTATAATTGATAAAATTTCATTTTAGCCATGAATTTGAGCATGAAAATTGTAACAAATTGTATATTTGAGTTAGTAATGTTATGGGTAGAATTTATCTTCGAGAATTTTTGAAATCCGGGCACGTAGGCCTGAGGGCATTTTGGTCAATTCCTTGAGCGGAGTTGGGAAATTATATAATCTGAGTTTTTAGTAAATATTAAAGTATATTTTCATAGGTTTGTCGTTGTTTGGTTAGTTTGGGGGCGTTGTGCATCCATTGGAGTTGTCAGAAGGGCTTAGAAGCCGGTTATGGAACTTCGGAGCGAGGTGAGTCTCCTTTCCAACCTCGTAAGGGGGAAATGTCCCCATAGGTTCCTTATTTGTTATGTATACACGTTTTGGGGTCCGCGTATGTACCAAGTGACGAGAGTCTGTACGTGGCGACTATATTGCTATGTCGGGTAGCTTTAAGACTCACGAGCATGCCTCTATGTGCCTTATTTGTACCTTGTATGTATTGTAAATTGTGATTGTAGTTGAGATGACATGGAAAGGTGAAATATTATGATTTCAATCCCAGTTGGCTACAGTGGTATTGGCACGGTCCTGTTGGGTTCACTGTTGAGTCGGTACACATATAAACCTATATATGAATATGCACTTGTTATCGAGTTAGCACACGAGTCGCAGGCATGATGCGCGATCGTGGGTAGCTTATCATTATCGAGTCAGCACACGAGTCACAGACTGGATGCGCGATCGTGGGTTAGCTTATATATTATTATTATCGAGTCAGCACACGAGTCGCAGGCATGATTCGCGATCGTGTGTAGCTTATCATTATCGAGTTAGCACACGAGTCGCAAGCATGATGCGCGATCGTGGGTAGCTTATCATAATCGAGTCAGCACAAGAGTCGCAGACTGGATGCGTGATCGTGGGTCAGCTTATATATTATTATTATCGAGTCAGCACACGAGTCGTAGGCATGATGCACGATCGTGGGTAGCTTATCATAATCGAGTCAGCACAAGAGTCGCAGACTGGATGCGTGATCGTGGGTCAGCTTATATATTATTATTATCGAGTCAGCACACGAGTCGTAGGCATGATGCACGATCGTGGGTAGCTTATGATTATCGAGCCAACACACGAGTCGCAGGCATGATGCGCGATCATGGGTAGCTTATCATTATCGAGTCAGCAGACGAGTTGCAGACTGGATGCGCGACCGTGGGTCAGCTTATTACTATTGAGTCAACACGCAAGTTGCAGGTATGATTTGCGATCGTGGGTTAGCTTATGACCTCAGTCCTGATGACCACCCTTATGACTCCGTTCGGTTGTCTTGTTCTGGTATTGTATTATCACTTGCGTCTGAGCCACTTATAGTGAGATTGACAGGTATTGGGTAAACGGAGGATTTGGCACTTACAGTTCATTTTCAGTTGTTACTAGGATTACATTATTTTTTTATGTACTTGTTGATTTCTACTTCACATGCCTACTGCTTTAACCATATCTCTTTTTATATTATATTGCTGGACCTTAGTGAGTATCTAGTCGACCTCTCGTCACTACTCCTTCGAGTTTAGACGGGATACACACTGGGTACATATCTGTATATGCACTCATACTACACTTTCTGTGCATTTTGTTGCACAATTACCTTTACAGTACAGTGATCGATTTGGGAACTTATACGGGTTGCATTCATCCAGAGGCGTTCCACAGCTGCCGGAGTCTCCCTTCTGTGTACTTACATTTTATATTTATTGCCTTTGTCCAATTTGTTTCGGACAAGCGTTGTATAATTGTATAAATTCTTAGAAATTGCTCATGGACTTGTGTCACCAGGTTCTGGGGATGTCTTGGTATTTCTTTTTTTTTTTTGTATTAAGTTGGTTTCTTGCCGTGTTTAAATTACGAAATTTATTTATTTAATAATGGAAATGCAAGAAGAGGCTTCGATTCTAAAATGTTAAAGAGAAAGTGTTCCAACTGATTAAGGGGTCGGCTTGCCTAACAGTGGTGTTTGGCGCCATCACAAATCATAGGTTTTGGGTTGTGACAACGTGGTATCAGTGCCCTAGGTTCCCGTAGGTTTCACGAGTCATGAGCAAGTCTAGTAGAGTGTTGCGAATCGGTACAGAGACTTCTGTACTTATCTTCGAGAGGCTACATGGCTATTAGGAGTACTTCCCTCATTGATTCCTCATCGTGCGATTTGATTCCTTTAAGGCTTATGCCTATGTTTCTTCCCACTCAATCTTACGCGTCGCGAAGCGCTTGCTATGAATAAGGATTTCGAGGAATTTAAATGATACTATAGATGTGGTGCGGGATGTTCCTCCCTGCAAGGTTGATTCAGGCTATTGACGTGGCTTTGCGGAAGAATATTATGTGTTTCAGCCCAGTAGCTGTGATTTTGAGGGCTTTGAGATCATGCTCAGGTTGTGATGACGCTGACGATTGGTTATCACGCGATGTCGATACGATGGTAGAATGCTTGCCCATATGTTGGGGTGATGAATGGCTTGAAGGGAGGTCTTCTCAGGGCGTGGTTTCGAGATTTCAGTGTTTTAGTTCCGGCAAAGGAAAGGCATTGGGGCTATGAATGGTCAGGTTGGGGGTTGATAAAGTAATGAGACTTGGTGCTATCAAGAGGTGGAGTTTTCATCTGTGATGTGGTATTGGTGTTTTTGATCGAATAGAATGTGTTAAATTCGCCGGTGTTATAGCTCTTAGGTCGCATGGGGTTAGAGTGCTATGAAGCGGTATTGAAGAAGCGGTTGTCAGAGATCGTGGTGTGTAGTGGTTCAGAAATTAACAGTTACCTCTAATGAAGGCAGCTCGAGAAAGATGATCTTCAGAGAGTTCGAAGTTGTGGTGATCTGCTGGCTCAAAGAGCTACAAAGAAGGATGTTGAATTAAGGACGCAATTGAGAAGCACGCGATGAAGGAAGATATGTGAAAAGTGATAGGTGGTGGTTCCATTTCAAAAAGGCCAGGCGTAAGGAAATGAAGTCGGGTAGTGCTTAAAGGAATGAGGTTAACCAAAGTGGGGGAGTCCCACCACCTGCAGTTGGGTTGTGTCCTCATGGAGTTGCGGATTGTCGGCATATTGGTAAGTTTTTACAGTTAAGGGAAATGAGTATAGCAATAATTGATCATGGCATTCGATAATGTGTGCGAAATTGGTCCTATTGGACCAGGGTTAGGCTTTGGAAGACTAAGAATTCGTGCTTAAGGCATAGGCAAGTTGTAAGGGTAGCGACTCATCACGTGCTTCGTTGAAAGGGTGTTCATGTGCTAGGAGAGCCTTGGAGTTGATTGTATTCGGGGCCAGTCATAGTGGTGGACTCCCAGTAGTGGTCCTAATGAATTCAAAAGTTAGAGAATGCAGTGTTTAAGGGTTTCAGGCAACAATATAATTAAGAATCGAGCTTCTGCAGTATAATCTCTAAGAGCAAGGAAGATGGTTGGAGTGTTCTATGTTATTTCCGCACGCTGGATAGTATCGGAGGGATGAGAGAAATAGACTACGGGTTGTAGAAAGATTATCAGGAGGTTGTGAGACGGGTTGCGGAATTTAAGCAGCATGATCTCGTGAATCAAGGTCACTCGGGATGAGTGAGGGTTGAGCTGCTATGAGTTGAAGGAATTTACTATTACCTTTGAGGCAACTATAGATGATTAAAAGAAGATAGATTGGTTAGCCATGGTTGAAATGGCACAAGTACGGTAGTGATCAGTTCCTTCGGCATGATTGAGTACGGGTACGGTCTGTGCAGATATGTGTGGGGCCTGTCGGCCGTCGTAATAGATTTCAATTGGAAGCATTCAAGTGATATGGCCTGTCAGGTGTAGGCGGGTCCTAGAAGGGTTATGGTGGTTCAGACCACTACTTAAGGATTTGCATGTATTGTGATTGTGAGAGCTCACTTGTGTGTTGTTATGGTTCTCAGGAATTGAGGTAAGTAAAGGCTCCATATGATGGAGTGTTCACCCTAATATTGGTTCAGGAGTTATGATGGAATTCTCGCACTATTTCATATTGGCATGTTAGGTGCAATTAGCAGTATGTAACTGGACGTAAGAATCGAGATTTGCGGTTCGGTGTTCACAAGGATGTCATGATGCTCGGAGAAGCAAGAACAAAGGATTTAAATGATTAGAATAAACCGATATTGTCTTCAGTGTTATCTGAGTTCGGTGAAAGAGGCTTTGTATCCTAGTTACGGGTCCTTGAATTGTTTTACAACCTTAGGGTTGTCGGTGGTATGAATGTTCATACTTGTTACCTTGTCTGGAAGGCCATGGGAGCATGACCGCGGGAAGATTGCATAAGTGTGGCATGTAGTCACCTGATTGGTTGAAGAATTAGACCAAGTATAAAGGAGTGTAATATTGCTTAATTGAGAATTTATGCCTGGAAGGCGTTCGGCTCAGTTGGTTGTGGATTGTGGGGTGTTTATCTCGGCTATGATGGTTGTCCTCGTGTGTATAAGAAAAAGGAAGCGGGTTGTTTGGACCCAGGTAAGGCTATCAGCCTAGTTCAATGCGAGCAGAATCAGCTTGAAGTGAGTGAATGGATTTAAAAAAGATTTTGGGCTTCGTGCGAGTCAGAGGTGTTCATTTCAGTATGGCACTCCTCACGGAGGGGTATTGGGATATCATGTGTTGTCCCGTCTTCGTCAAATTCATGTGATATTGTGATTGTGCCATGTGAGTTGTGAAACAGCTTGATAATTTCTTATGTGTTGAGGTTCCGCGTAGTGACGAGGTTATGTGAGCAGGATGGCTCCTGAGATTCAGATTATATATCGCACCTCAGTCGTGCTGGAGCTTTTGTAGCATATGGCTCTATCAGTTTCCCCGGAATGGTATAATGCACTTAGCGTGCTTGTGACCGATATTCAGTGATTTGTAATAGTGAGCAATTCAGCTCCGTGTATATTTCCTTATGTAAATCTTATGATGGGATCGGGTGGCACGCCGCCACGGGTATGTTATTTGGATCGGGTTGCACGCCGCAACAGTGTGATGTTGAGCAAGGCTCCTGTAATTATTTTCTTGTGTTTTACTTCGTAATTTTCCGAGGGAAGTTCATATTAGTTGCGTGAGTTGAGTAGTCCCTTGCGGAGTCATTTCCTTATGTGTCGTGTTCAAATTGAGGCCTATTGGCGCATTGTGGCATCGTGTGAGGCTAATGGCCGTGTTTGGGGTGATTGGTTGTTTGAGGAGTTCATACTGGGTGAGATGAAATTTATAAATCTGGGATCGGTGTGATAAGACTATGCAAGTATATTACAAGACAATCACCATCATTGGTTGTAATGAGATGATGATCTTAGTCAGGAGAAAGGATTTCAATGTTTAGTTAACTCTGCAGTTGGTTAGGAATTTCTACACATTTCCTCCGTTGTGGTGGTATCGTCAGCATTATAGCAGGATGTATGTGTGTATCTTATAAGGTGCTTTGAGAGCATCAAATTCGTAGAATTCTGGCTATTAAGGTTCAGGGAGCGTCATTGTGGTCAGATGATGGATTATGCGGTGTATGGTGCTGATTCAGAAAAGATACGCAGTTGTGTTCTGGTGCCTCGTGTGGTAGTTGACGTGGTGTTCACATATTAGAAACAGGCATGGCAGAGAATTTCAAGTGTTGGAACTGGGGTCTGAGTTTATTATATGGATAAAAGGGAATACCTTCAGATTTTATCAAGCTAATGTGCTCAACTGGGTTGTGGTAGCACGGGCAGGTGCACGAGGTGTTAAACAATAATTTCAGATAATTCTGGGGCAGTTCTTGGCACGTTCGAGGACGAAAGTCTGTTTAAGAGGGGGAGAATGTAACGACCTGACCGGTCGTTTTGAGATCCAGCGCGTCGTTCAGCAGTTGGGAGTCATGAACAACTTCATTTCGGGTATTGTGACTTGTGTGTATGGTCAGAGTTGAAATTCAGGAGGTTCAGAGTTAAATTAAAAGGAAAATTCTCATTTCAGAAGCCTTAAGTTGAAGAAAATGAGTAAGACTGGAATTTTGAGTAAACGACCTCGAAATTAGGATCCTAAGGTTTCAGCAGGTTCGTATGGTGATTTCGGACTTGGGCGTATGTCTAGATCGGGATTTGGATAACCCGAGAGCGTTTCAGTGTATATTGTGGAAGTCAACATTTTTGAAGAAATTTCCTAAGTTTGGATTGAAGGGCATTTCAATAATATTGATGTCCATTTGGGATTACGAGTCTGGGAATATCTCCGTATGGTGATTCTGGAGTTGGGAGCGCGATCGGATGTCCGGAGGTCATTTTGAAGTCATTTGGCTAAAGATAGAATTTGAAGGTTTTTGAGAAGTTTGACCGAGAGTTTGACTTTTTGATATCAGGGTCGAATTACAATTCCGAAAGTTGGAGCAGGTCCGTAATGTTGAATATGACATGTGTGCAAAATTTGGGGTCAATCGGACGTGATTTGATAGGTTTCAGCATCAGATGTAGAAGTTTGAAATTTCAAAGTTCATAAAGTTTGAATTTTAGGGCGATTTGAGATTTCGGCATTGTTTGATGTGATTTGAGGCCTCGAGCATGTTCGTCTCATGTTTTGGGACATGTTGGTATAATTGGTTAAGGTCCCGAGGGCCTCGGGTGGATTACGGAAGGTTAACGGAATGAATTTCGGACAAAAGAAAGAAGAAAAATAATTGCAGAAAATTTCTGCTACATTTTTTGGACAGCAAATTGTGCGTCGAGGAGCTAACTTTGGAAGCATATATAGAATAATATATAAGGAATATGAAACTTTGCAAAACATGAAAGTTGTTGATCTTGAAGTTTGGTGCAAAACGTTATGACCGATTGAAGATGGCTGGTGGAGCAGTTTCGCCAGAGTTTTCTGGTGCGTGGAGCCGACTTTAGAAGCTCATATTTCTGAATATATAATAAGTTATATGGTGTACAACCTATCAGATTAAAGATCTTCTAGCCTAGTTTTTAAATCTTCAAACAATTTGTTAGTTGGATATTTCTACAAGAAGTTATGAGTGTTTTAAAATAAGGTGTTCAACAAGGGAATTTTAATAGGATGTACAACCTGTGCAACACAAGTGCAAGGTACAACTCGATGAATCAGGGGCAGATTCTTTCAACACGAATTTTGGCCATTTCTTTCATTTCTTTCATTTGGCTTGGATGATTTTGGAGAGCATTTCAAGGGGGGTTTCATCAAGCATCAAAGGTAAGTTGTTTCTACTTATTTCCAAGTTAAATGCAAGATTTATTACATAGATATGATATGAGAAATTGGGAAAAATGTGGGGAAATTGCAAGGAAACCTAGAATTGATAAAATTTGATTTTAGCCATGAATTTGAGCATGAAAATTGTAACAAATTGTATATTTGAGTTAGTAAAGTTATGGGTAGAATTTATCTTCAAGAATTTTCGAAATCCGGGCACGTGGGCCATTTTTGTCAATTCCTTGAGCGGAGTTGGGAAATTATATAATCTGAATTTTTAGTAAATATTAGAGTATATTTTCATTGGTTTGTCGTTGTGTGGTTAGTTTGGGGACGTTGTGCATCCATTGGAGTCGTCGGAAGGGCTTAGAAGCCGGTTATGTAACTTCGAAGTGAGGTGAGTCTCCTTTCCAACCTCGTAAGGGGGAAATGTCCCCATAGGTTCCTTATTTTTTATGTATACATGTTGTGGGGTCCGCGTACGTACCAAGTGACGAGAGTCCGTACGTGGCGACTATATTGCTATGTCGGGTAGCTTTAAGACTCACGAGCATGACTATATGTGCCTTATTTGTACCTTGTATGTATTGTAAGTTGTGATTGTTGTTGAGATGACATGGAAAGGTGAAATATTATGATTTCAATCCCAGTTGGCTACATTGGTATTGGCCCGGTCCTGTTGGGTTCACTGTTGAGTCGGTACACATATAAACCGATATATGAATATGCACTTGTTATCGAGTTAGCACACGAGTCGCAAGCATGATGCGCGATCGTGGGTAGCTTATCATTATCGAGTCAGCACACGAGTCGCAGGCATGATGCGCGATTGTGGGTAGCTTATCATTATCGAGTCAGCACACGAGTCCTAGGCATGATGCGCGATCGTGGGTAGCTTATTATTATCGAGTCAGCACACGAGTCACAGACTGGATGCGCGATTGTGGGTCAACTTAAATATTATTATTATCGAGTCAGCACACGAGTCGCAGGCATGCTGCGCGATCGTGCGTAGCTTATCATTATCGAGTCAGCACACGAGTCGAAGGCATGATGTGCGATCGTGGGTAGCTTATCATTATCGAGTCAGCACACGAGTCGCAGACTGGATGCGCGATCGTGGGTTAGCTTATTACTATTGAGTCAGCACGCGAGTCGCAGGTATGATTCGCGATCGTGGGTAAGCTTATTACCTCAGTCCTTATGACCACCCTTATGACTCCGGCCGGTTGTCTTGTTCTGGTATTGTATTATCACTTGAGTCTGAGTCACTTATAGTGGGATTGACAGGTATTGTGTAAACGGAGGATTTGGCACTTGCAGTTCATTTTCAGTTATTACTTGGATTACATTATTTGCTTATGTACTTGTTGATTTCTGCTTCACATGCCTACTTCTTTAGCCATATCTCTTTTTTATATTATATTGCTAGACCTTAGTGAGTATCCAGTCGACCTCTTGTCACTACTCCTTCGAGTTTAGATGGGATACTCACTAGGTACATATATGTATATGTACTCATACTACACTTTCTGTGCATTTTGTTGCACATGTACCTTTATAGTACAGTGATCGATTTGGTGACTTATACGGGCCACATTCATCCAGAGGCGTTTCACAGCTGCCGGAGTCTCCCTTCTGTGTACTTACATTTTATATTTATTGCCTTTATCCAATTTGTTTTTCGGACAAGCGTTGTATAATTGTATAAATTCTTAGAAATTGCTCATGGACTTGTGTCACCGGGTTCTAGGGATGTCTTGGTATTTCTTTTCTTTTTTTGTTGTATTAAGTTGGTTTTTTGCCGTGTTTAAATTACGAAATTTATTTATTTAATAATGGAAATGCAAGAAGAGGATTCGATTCTAAAATGTTAAATAGGAAAGTGTTCCAACTGATTAAGGGGTCAGCTTGCCTGATAGTGGTGTCCGGCGCCATCCCAACCCATAGGTTTTGGGTCGTGACATCAGTAATAGATGCAAAGGGAAAGAAGAGATGTGTATGAAAAACATAGAAAGTTTAGAGCAGTGTGCTTAGTGTGTTTTGTGTGATAACAATGTTCTCAAGATATTAGTGTGTATTATCAGTGTAAGTGTCAGTCAAGAGTGCATAATTATGGAAATAACAACCAATTAGTATCAATTAAGACACTGGACTCCTTTAATTAAGGAGTCAAGTTCAAACTTCTATTGGATCTCAATCTATACACTTAATGGAGCGCGAGCTTTCTAACTATTTTATGTGAGATGGGTGCCTTTACCTCTGTAAGAACCTTTATCTCGAAACTATGCAGTCAGGGATAAATAAGGAAAACAAATCAATTCATAAGACTGATTTTGCTTCATTTGGGACAAGGAAATCACATAATACATAAATAAAGTCAAATACATAGTATATAATTAAGGAAAGTTTAAATATCATTACATTTATAAAGTAAAATAGAGTATCTGTTTTGAAAATCAATTGAGGGGATCTCAGATTCAATTGCAATCACATGGAATCCAAGAAAATTAAGGAAAGCAATCACATGAATATTGAAAGAATTCAAAATTAGTACAGGATTACAGAGGGAATACACAATCATGTATTCAAGGAAAACATCACAAGCCCCGGGATTTTTTACACAGAACGGTAGTATAAAATCAATAGGTAAACAATCAATAAGGTCTCAAATCACAAGGAATCTAGGGTTCAAAAATAATAAATCAGGAACCCTAACAAGCTGAAACCACAGAGAATCAAGGATTCAAATAGGAGCAACAATGATGAATCGAATAAGTCAAAGGAAAGAGGTCAGAAACCCTAGTAGTAACACATGTAAAATTAAGGACTCTCATGAACTCAGTAATAACTAAAGAAAATAACAAGGAAAACATGATACGAGCAAAGATTAGAAACTCTAATGAACAAAACATAGTACAGTCAAAGAAAACTTGGAACATTCATGGGAAACAGGTATACCATAATAGTCAAGGCAACAAGGAATCACAAAATACTCGTATAAACATAGTATAGGTAGCTAAATTGAAAGAAGAACTGTTTTGAAAATGGGTCGAGGAACCCTAGTTTTGAAGCTGTTAAAAAACGAGATTTTCCGGAGAAAACAATAGAGAAACTTCATAATATTGTAAATGTAAAACGGATCTTAAAAGAAAAAACCAAGATACAGAAGATTAGGGTTTCGTGGAACCCAGAGAAGAGGGAAAAACTCATGAACGACATAGATTTAGGCCGGAAAGACTGCAAAACTTACTCAAGCGGCCGGGGGTTTGCCGGATAATGGCAAGAGACCCAAAGGAGGTGAGTGAACCGCTCCAGGTTCATCTGAAGAGCTTAAAGTGTCACTGAGTAGGTGAGAGGCATGTAGATGGCCAGGAGGTGATGGAGAACCAAGTTTCCGGTGAAAATCCACCGTAGAAGACGGCCAGAGACCATCGGAGAAGACGAAGTCAAGGAGACTTCTGGAGAGTCATAGAGAGAGATAGAGAGATAGAGAGATAGAGAGAGGAACCGTCTCGAAGGAAAATGAGACGGAGGGGGGGGGGATTAGGTGAGTTTAATTATGGTAAGGGGCATATGGGCCGTTGATCTAATTTGATCAACGACTCAGATTAATTCGAAACTAGGCCGGGTATGGGGTTGGTTTGGGCTGGGTCGTTTATGGGTTACAGATGGGTTTGGGCTGGGTATAACTTAGGCTGGATTTTAAATAAGAAATTGGCTATTTGTTAAATACCCATTAAAAATTGATAGATAATTAATAAAAAATAGCTAATAATTAGATAAAATGAAATTAAGGCTAAATAAGTGAAATTAATGTAATTAACTAGTATTTAAAATATAAGATGACTAATTACTGAATTAAAATAGCATAAAGTATACAATTAAGCTATAATTGCAAAGTCATTGTAATTATAGCCAAATAATGCCAAATTGGCTAATTTGTGAAATAATAAAATTCCAATAGGATTAAACATAAGATATAAATGACCTATTGAGTAAGAAAAAATGATTTGAAATTGTTTATAACATCACTTATGCATAATTATGAATAATTATGGAACATAAAATGTTAAATAAATAAGAAAATGATTTGATAAAAATACGGAAAGTTATGGAAAAATATCGATTACTTCAAAGAGTGCTTCTGAAAGCTTATATGCAAGTTTGAAAATCATTTGAGGAAAAATTGGGTATCAACAGGACCCATTTGAGGCATTGTACGGAAGGAGGTGTAGGTCATCGATCAGATGGTTCGAGGTTGGTGAGGCGGAACTTCTAGGACCGGATCTTGTGCATCAAGCTATGGAAAAAGTTAGAGTCATTCAGAAAAGGATGAAAACTGCCCAGAGTCATCAGAAATCTTATGCGGATGTTCATCGTAGAGATTTGGAGTTTCAAGTAGATGATTGGGTATTCTTGAAGGTGTCTCCCATGAAGGGAGTGATGCGGTTTGGGAAGAAAGGGAAATTGAGCCCAAGGTATGTCGGGCCATATCGGATCTCTCAAAGGATAGAGCAAGTAACGTATAGGCTGAAATTGCTCCTTGAAATGTCATTAGTGCATCCAGTGTTTCATGTGTCCATGTTAAAGAAGATAATTGGAGATCCAGCTGCCATCGTGCAAGTTGAGACCATTGAAATCAATGAAGAATTGTCATATGAATAGGTTCCGGTTGCTATTATTGATAGGCAAGTCCGTAGATTGAGAAACAAAGAAATTGCTTCTGTTAAAGTGTTATGGCGAAGTCAGCAAGTCGAGGAAGCCACGTGGGAAGCGGAAAGTAAAATGAAAGAAAAATATCCCCATTTGTTTGAACAAGTGTAGTAGTGATCGTGAGAATTGCCATCTCTAAGTGAATACACCCTTGTGTTTAATTTTGTGCAAGAACACTTCACTCTCCTAATTTCCTTATTGTTGTAACATCTCAAGTTGTGCCATATTTGTGTATGTTGTGATTATTTGGGTAATGTGCAGCTCCTCGAAGTAAGCTAAATTATGTGCAATTCATGTGATAGTTAAATGATATGCAAGTTGTGGTGTTAACTGAATTATGTATCGCATGTTGAAGTAATTGAATTGCATACGATTTGATGAGGTAACTGAATTATGTGCAACTTGTTTGAGTAATTGAAAATGTATGAAATTGGTTAACAATGTGTTTCGGAGTTAGTGAAAATTGGGGTTTTTGCGTATTGTGTTTTCAAAAATGATTCCCCCGATCCTCATCTGAGGACGAATGATTTTAAGTGGGGGAGGATGTAAAAACCCTTAAAATTTTCATGTCTTAAATAATGCCCGAATGGGTCTCTATGCTGTTATAACTGTAGAAATTCTTCGCGGCAAGCTTGCTCGCCGCGGTTCAGACCTTTAGGATTGAAAAGTACCCCAAGACCTAAAAGATAAAATTTTCCAGAATTGCGCAGATCTGCAGTCCACTATGCGATCGCAGATCAGGTATGCGGACCGCATAGTGGTCGCACACCTGGAAAACATTCTGTCCAATTTGAGGACAGCTATGCAGCCCGAGATGCGATCGCAATTTGGGAATGCGGACGCATAGCTGTCGCATCCTTGCACCTCCATTTTTGCGGAAGAGGTTATTTGACGCATTATGCAATCGCATAACTTGTATACGGACCGCATAGTGGTCGCATACCTGCGCAGTCCGGCCTTTTTTTTGGCCCATTTTAGGGCCAACTGTGCGATAGGAATGCGGACCGCATAGCAGGAATGCGATCGTATTCCTGAACGCATTCTTGCTTCGGGGCTCTTTAATTTCTAAATTTCGCACCCGACCCCCAGTTTAATAAAACACCCCTCTCTTTCATTTTTAACATGCATCTTATCAAAATAGAGAGAAGTGAGAGTGGGTTCTAGAAAGAGAAGTCCCCATCTTCCCCAAATTGATTCTTCAAACGTCACTCATGCCCAGAAACTATCAAGTAATATTCATCTTCTTCACTCTAAGAGGTAAGTCCCCACCCCATTTCCCTTTAATTCTCAGATTTTAGTTAGAATGAAGTACATATAGTTTGGTTCTTGAGAATAAAAGATAAGACTTGAATGCATATGAATAATTTTTCATGACCTAGTAAAAGAATCTAGTTAGAGTAATCTTTCACTAAAAGGGGATTAATTAATCAAAGGGACCACATAGTGTTTGATTAAATGCCTAAATGAGCTGAGTTATGTTTATGGTTCCAAATTTCTAAGTGAAATATGTCGCATTGTGGAATAGATTGACGGTGCTATACGGTTCGGTGATTTGTGATAAAAACTAAAAAGGAATTGCGATTCGAGGTATGTATGGCTAACTTTAATCTTCGTAGAGTCACCTTATTGGTTTCCGAGCATTTAGTATGAGTTTCTTGCTGAGTACATGTGAATTGATTGTTCTAAAGTATTGAGGTGTAAGATTTCATTCTCTGATTCTCTTAGTCGATTATCATGTTAATTGAATTTGTGAAAGATGATTTCTTTGTCATTACTCTATCATGCGCAAGGTTCATTAAGTGATCGAATATGTTGGTATAAAAGAATGGTAAAGACCCCAAATGTGTGAATGTATCTAAGTGCTAAGGGTTGTGTAACAAGTGATGAAAAGGAGTTATGAATTGATTTAATCGAACTAAATGACCATGGCAATATCGGATATGACTCATTATTTGGCAAGGTTTATTGTGGCTTGACTTCGTACGGATTGTTAGTTATAATGAATTTATATTCTTGATTGATGAGAATCTTTGTGATTTAATTAATGGTTGATAAAGACTACTGTGAACACATGATTGATTAGTTGTTATGAAATTGTACTCTTGATGATATGAAGCCTTGTGATTGAATTGTGGTTTGTTATTGTTGCTATGAAATATGATTGTCTGGTGGGATCGGGTTGCACGCCGCAACACGAAGTAATAAGGGTTGAGAGGTAATAAGGATGGAATGTGAATTATATGGTGGGATCAGGTTGCACGTCGCAACAGAATGTAATAAGACTCAAAGGTGATTGTCCGGTGGGATCGAGTTGTGCGCCGCAACAGGAGTAATAAGGGTGGAATGATGAGAAGGAATGAGGGTGGAATATGATTCTGTTGAAATAAGAATCTGTGAAACTCTCAATTGTGTTGTTTCCGTATCTATGTGCACTATTTGTTGGTTTCTTTAAGCTGTCTCTTATCTGTGTATTGTTTGATTTTACTTAGAGTAAAGTTTGTTCATACATATTAGTATTATTCAACGCTACAAATGTCCCTTTTGTCGGGGGCGCTACATCTTTTATATAGATGTAGGTGGTTCCATAACAGGTAGCTCAGCCCGCCGTTAGTGGTGCCTCCTCTTCATCTCTTCAGCAGTTTTGGTGAGCCCCATTTCCTCTCGGGGCCATGTATGAATTGTACCATTCTCTTTTGCTTATGATGTAAAAGGTATAGCCGGGGCCTTGTAGCCGGCAAGTTTGTGTAAAACTCCTAGTACTCTTAGAGGCTCCGTAGATAATGTGTGGGTGGTATATATATGTATATTTTGGGCGGTAGTTGTACTCACTCGTAATTGTGGATCGCAAATCAGAAAGGTTGTATGTAACTTATATGTTTTGGATTATCTATTGTTGAAAGTTAAAAGAGGAAAAAATGGAATCATGTTGTAAATTGTACTTTGGATCTAAATTGTCTAACTCACATGGAATAATGTATGTTATGTACACGGGGTAATACGTTGGGTAGGAAAGGCAAACCAGGTCCACTTGACTGGGTTCATCCGGTTAGGCGCCGGTCCCTTGATTTTGTGGCCTGACTGTTACTCCCCGCAATTTTATGTTGATATTTTATCCCGCATTATTACATTACGATGATGCTACGCTTTCGCAGTATAAAATTACAACGATTTTGCACCCTGTAGTATTGTACGTTAAATTTGTCGTAAGGTAATTGACATCAGTCCAAGGAAAGGATTATTTGGAGATCATAAGGATTATGCTATTTAAAACAAGTGAGAAGTAAATTCGTGAAGCTTAGAGGATAAGGAAATCGAAGAAAATAAATTTTCGTCAAAATTTGACATTTTGGGATAAAATATGGCCCGAGCCAACATACCTGGTATTTATAGACTAGTGCCATATAAGCTACCATATGATCCTGATGGTATGATATTAAGTGTGTTAAAATAAGTAGTATTTTAAATAATTTGAGATAATTTTTAATTATGTAGGTAATTTGTTAATTATTGGGTAATGGGGTATTACCCAATTAATTAAAGAATTAATTACATAAGGATGGGAAAAACCAACGTGGCAGCAAGCCACTCTTAACCAATGACTCTTAAGTCATATTTATTAGGTGGCATATTTAGCAGTTATGTCTTACATGCATACATTGACCTCCTTTATTATCGTACTTGTAGAATTTTAAGACTAGATCCATGCCTTTGCGACTGTAGACAGTAGCACCAAAGTTAGGATAGGAGCAAACCCAAGGTGATCATTCATTCTGGTAAAACCAGGCTTTATATGAGTTGGACCTTAAATCATTCTCTCTTTTTAATTTTGTTGTAGGTTACAGTGATGGTATAATCATGCACAAACTGAAAATGACTAGTGTAACTTGGAATATCTAAACTAAGGGACCTGTAGTACGAACGCCAAACTCGTGAGGGCTTGAGTTACGAAGGTTATCTATTTCCTTTCCACTCTAAGGAGGATGCGTATTAAAATTATTTATGCTACCGCAATATAAAGCAACGTAGTTGTAACGATCCGGTCTGTCGTTACGTAAAACCTGCATTATAACTGTTGTTAGTGGCTTATTATATGTTGGTTATTCTATTATTAATGTGTTAGAGTTGATAGGCTTGAAATCGAAATGCTTAAATGAGAATTTAGTCACTTAGTCCTTAAGAACAACCTTAAAATGGGAAAAGTCAACTAAGAGTTGACTTATTGGTAAACGACCTCGGAATACGTATTTTATGGTTCGGATAGCTTCGTTAGGTGATTTGGGACTTAGGAGTGTGTTCAGAATATTTTTAGGATGCCCGATGTAGAATTAGGCTTGAATTGGCGAATTTAGTATTTTGGCGAATTCCAGTTGATAGGCGAGATTTTGATCCGAGGGTCGGAATGGGATTCCGAGAGTTTCTGTAGCTTCGTTAGGTCATTTTGGACTTGGCCGCAAAATTTCAGGTAATTCGGAAATGATTTGGTTGGTTTTTTTATCAAATGCGCGTTTTGGAAGT